>OV050030.1:345630976-345940976 GCA_920105625.2 Clusia tigrina
TTGATTACATGCATTTTGTTGCGAGTAAATTTGTTGTGCATTTTGTTGCGGGGGATATTTTTGTGAAAAATTTGTGAAATTGGGATGTTGTGGTCTCCAATAGGTTTGGAGCGATATTATATCTATAATTCTGGGAAGTGTGTGCCAATTCGGGGAAGAATGTATTTATTTGTGGTTGCGACGGGGGATGATTTGTTCGTGGTAGCCTAGGTGGAGGTATTTGGTTATTACTTTTTCTGAAATTATTTGAGTTGTGTGGTTGTCGGTTCGCGAATGCTAAGTAATCGGGGCAATTCCCCGTTAAGGCCTCGAATTGAAGTGTCTAGTGCCTTTTCACGATTTGAATTAGTCATTGCGCGGAGAGATTCTTCATTATATTCTAGGCAAGATATCTTGTTTAAAATCAGGAAAAGATGTTGGTACACACGTTGATAAAAGTCGGTTATTGTGGTGTCGCGTTGAGCTAATGTCGTCATTTGGTATTGTAGTGTTCCTATATCTCGTTTATCGGAGTAGTGCATCATTAGGCACTTTTTTACTTTTACCCAGTCGAGAGGGGTTCGATACGACTCTAGAGCGGTATCGGCATCTCCTATGATTTTATGTCTGACTGTGTGCAAGATTGCATAGTATTTTGGTGTACCCTTAAGTCTTTCATAGACAGAAAAAATTCTGTCAACTGATTTCCGCCAGGAATTGAATTCTCCTGGTTGGCCTGCAAACTCACGCAAGCATTTGACTATATCTGGGATTTTGTCCAATTAGTTATTATATTCATCGCGTTAATTGTGAGTGTGTGATCGTCGTCTTCGTTTTCAAAAAATGGATTATTGCTACTAGTTAATGATTCTGTAACTCTTCTTGTGATTTCTCTTATCATTTCCTCATTATTCACTAAAACTTGATTCTGTTGGGGTGTATTGCGATGGCTTGGATTATTGGGAGTTAGGTTTCTCTGTAGATTTAGATTACTAAGACGGTTAGCAAGTTCCTCTGCTGCATCCACCATTTTTAATTTAATTAATTTTTTTCTTTTTAAGAAAAATTTATTTTTGTGTAATATAAAAAATATTTAATAATTTATCGATTTCGTAGTTCATTAAAAAAAAAAAATGTTATCTTCTTTAAACAATTACTTAATTTATTCTTTGCAATTTATTTCTCATTTCTTTATTTTAATTTCACTAAATTTATTTGGTTTGTTTTTTTTGTTATTCTTCGAAATTAAATTTTTCTTTGTTATTCTTAGTTTCAATTAATTTATATTCTTCCTATTTTATTATTCAAGAATCGCTATTTCTTTCTTAATATAGTTTCGATTGTTCAACTTCCTGACGACGAGTGTTGGGCAGTCGGCTGTTCTTCTAGAACTCCTTTTCCTACGATGTTTATCCGCTTACTAAGGGGCCTTTTTTCCTGCTACGAAGTTCGTCGTACTTTTGGATTTTCAACGTTTTTTAGAGTTTTTATTTTTTGTGGCACTTTTTAGTTGCGCTTTTCTTTTATTCAAAAAATTCCGCTCACTTTTGTGGCACTTTTTATTTTTCAGTGGCACCTTTTTTAGTTGCGGCTTTCTGTTAAAATATCACGCACTTTTTGTAGCACTTTATTTATTCAAACTCTATCGTTTACTTTTTTACACTGGTCCTTGCTCGGGCGCCAGTTGAATTAAAAAGTTAAAAAAATATATATTTTTCGGCCTAAGCCTTCTTTATTGTTTTACTTCCGCTTATCAACTAACTCACAAACTTAATATGACTTAACATTAAACCTATATCTCCAAATGTGTTGGTGCACGCGCCGCTGAATTTTCCTGTTGACGTCGCTTACCTGCGACTTTTGCACTTTTTGGTGTGAACGCGGGTCAGCGGATTCCAGGCATCAAATTACGTCTGGTTGGTTGCAGGCGGGTGTAGCGAGCATGTAGAATTTGGTGATAAGTATTTTCAATAAGACATGTGTTAACTTCTACGCACCAACGCCTTTCGATCCGACATACGCTGCAAGTAAAGCAACCCCGCATTTTTCAGTATACACTGCCGCCGCAAAGTCGCCGTCTGCTTTTCAACACGCTGCCTGTACTGACTCAGCAAATTATCTACGCAGTCGCCTTTGCTAAGCGGTATAGAGTTAAGCGTTTCTAACATACAAAGTAGATTGCTACATCTAGAGAGTCAGCTAGGAATTACTTTGTCTCAATTAAAAGAGAGAAATGAGGAGTGTTTATCCCTTACCGCAACAGTTCGTGGGTCATCAATCGCCATTCGGAGCTGCTCTAATGCCGAATGTGTCGTTCCAGCCGTTCGGTGGGCCGGCACTACCAAATATAAATCTGATTGGGTTTGTTATGCAGCCACGCAAACTTATAGATTTGCCGGAATTCAATGGTCAACCGGAAGAATGGCCTATGTTTTCAACGGCATATTTGGAGACTATTGCCGCATATGGTTATTCCAATTTGGAGAATAGTCCACTATTGCAAAAGGCATTGAAGAAGGAAGCTCTAAAAGTGGTGAAATTATTACTGATTCATGCTAATAATGTCTCATCAGTTATGGAGCAATTGCAATCGTTATGGTCGTCCTGAGCAGTTAATCCGAAGTAACATTCGTCTCATTAGAGAAGTCACACCCAAACGCAGATTTCTTTTGCATTTAGCAGAAAATAATTCCACAGCAAATAATAGGATAACTAATATGCCAGCAGACCCATAAAGTGCATGCATGCCAACGTTTTATTGAACTTGACGTGAAAGAAAGATGGAACCATGTGAAGAGTCATTGGTTGTGTTTCTCATGTTTAAACATGGGTCATGCAGTTAGAGATTGTCGTCGGCGGAAGACATGTGCTATTGACGGATGCCAAAAAACCCACCATAAATTGCTGCATGATAATGTGAACGCTGTCGCCAACAGAGAGTTAAATCCAGCTATTAAGGAAAATATGTCAGATTTAAGTTGTGTCGAAACTACTGATGGTATGAACAAAGAGCGGCAAAATTTAAATCTTCAATGGGTTGGTCGGAGAGCCACTTAAGAGTCTGCAACCGTAGTTAATTTTGAAATAAGAGGCAAAGAAAATATAAGACGGCACAAACTGCGTAATGTGTTTGCAGTAAAAAATCTTTGCTTGCCAACTCAATCTTTGCATGAAATCAATATAAATACTGCAGAGAGTAAGTTGTCAATACGTCCATATAAAAACGTAACTCCAAAATTGTTGATAGGATTGGATCATTGTCACCTCGGTCTACCATCTGAAACAATGAAACTTCAAATGAATGATCCCTACGCCGCCAACACGGAGTTAGGTTGGATTATATTTGGGCCAACAGGAATCTTCTCACCAAATAGTACGCCGTCATGCTTATTAATGTATCGAACCGATGAAGTGCTAAATAAGTTGGTTTCTGAATATTTTCAGACCGAGAACTTCGGAGTGAAGCCATCGCCAGAAGTGGAACCAATTGAAGATGTACGTGCACGAAAAATTCTTGAAAACACGACAATGAAAATCAAGGACAGATTTCCGGTTGGTCTTTTGTGGAAAAGTGATGACATAAATCTACCAAGCAGTTATGAAATGGCAAAGAGAAGGCTTCTCAGGATACAGCGTAAAATGAAACGTGATGTGGAATTTGCTACTGCTTATAGCGCAATCATTCATAGCTATGTAGACTATGTAGAAAGCTAACGCCCGAAAATTTCAGCCAGCAGAAGCAGCCATCGTTGGACCAAAGACTTGGTAATTGCCGCATTTCGCTGTACGAAATCCCAACACGCCAAATTAAGATTAGTGTTTGACGCTGCAGCAACGGTCGATAGTATTTCATTAAACAGTAACTTGCTAAAGGGTCCCCAGCAATATCAATAAATGTCATCAATTCTTTTCAATTTTCGCATTGGACCGGTCGCTGTTTGTGGAGATATAGGAGAGATGCTTCACAAAGTATTGATACAACCCGACGATAGGTGCGCGCAAAGATTCTTGTGGCGTGATGGTGTAATGGAAAGACAACCAGACGTGTATGAGATGAGTGTCATGACTTTCGGTGGGCTTGTTCACCCTGTGCAGCTGAACAAGTGAAAACGTTAATCGCATTACAACAGCACAATCAAGATTTAAGGGCTGTTAAATCGATTCTCGATCATCAATATGTGGACGATTTTGTAGACAGTTTCCCGGCAGTTCCAGACGCAAATTTAATCGCTACTAAGTTCAGCGAATTCCCAGCACAGCTAGATTTGAATTGCGTGAGTTTACTTCCAATTCAGGAAAAGCCATGAAGTCCCTTAATGGACAAGGGAACGAAATTAACCAGCATGGAATCAGTCTAGGTGCAGGAAGCACAACAAAAGAAAAAATGTTTGGCATGTTCTGGCAGCCAGCCAGTGACGCTTTTCGTTATAAACTCAACTTTAATCGTATATATTAATGACATCATAGCTGGCTTAAAAAACCCCACAAAAAGGGAATTACTGAGCGTTGTAATGTCGGTCTTCGATCCGTTAGGTTTTCTTTGTCATTATATGATTTCCGCAAAAGGACTAATCATGGAAGTATGGAGACTGGAGATGCAATGGGACGAGATATTGAGTGGTCTAATCATTGATCAGTGGAACAAGTGGCGTAAGCGTCTGGAGCAAATAGCGGATATAAGGATTCCTCGGATTCCTATAAGACTTGGCCTACATATATTCGTAGCCGCCAGTCAAGATGCCTTTGCTGCTGTAGCTTATTGGAGAAGTGTCAACTGCAAAGGGAAAATATCAGTAGCATTTGTGGCGGCAAAAACCAGATGCGCTCCAATGAAGCCGTTAACGATTCCACGTTTGTAGCCACAAGCAGCTGTACTTGGAACACGTCTGAAGCAAACTATAATCGAAGGGCACAATTTGAAAGTGGAACGCTGTATTCTATGGAGTGACTCCAAAACTGTTTTCAAGTGGGTATGTTCAAAACATCGTCGATACAAGCCATTTATTGCTCATAGAATTGCTGAAATCCTCGCCATCACGGATATGTCCGATTGGAGATCGGTTGCCACTGATGATAACATAGCAGATGAGGTGACAAGTGTGAACCATCAACTCGATTTGGGCTCATCCTCACGTTGGTTTGAAGAACCTAAGTTTTTATTGAAAGAAGAGGATAATTGGCGAATAGAAACAATATGCGGCAGGCTTCAAAATGAGGACGAAGAAGAACTAAATCCTAAATTTGCACTAGTGATTGTGAGTAACAATTTTATTGCGTTTGATCGGTTCTCTCCCCATAGTAGGATTAAACGCATGGTTGCATGGGTCATCAGATTCATTAGACGCTGTCAGGGAAGGATCAGTTGCGGCGAAGATAGCACCGGCGAAGTTACAACCTTGACGGTTAATGAACTCGAAGAAGCAGAAGATGTATTGTGTCGTCAAGTGCAGTGTGAGGTCTATATCACAGAGTTGAATTTGATCAAAAGTGGACAGAGTGTACCAAAAGAAAGTGCCCTTCACACACTCACTCCGTATTTGGATGAAAATGGGGTCGTTCGTATAAATGGGCTGGTTGGCTTCCATATGACACGCGACGTCCGGTGATATTGCCACCGAACTACGAGTATACTAGGTTAGTTGTAATGAATTACCATTTCTTCATGAAACACCAAAATTTGAAGGCGACGATTTGTGAAATTCGTCGAAAATATTGGATACCATGCATAAGTCAAGTTTTAAGAAGAGTAATAACAGATTGTCCAGTGTGCAGAATAGCTTATGCGAGGCCGATCCAGCCAATTATGGGACCGCTTCCAGAGGACCGCCTTACACCATTTGTAATACCGTTTACTCATACCGGCCTGGATTATTTCGGTCCGCTCACAGTAACAAGCCGCAGAACGGAGAAACGGTGGGTGGCGCTGTTTAGATGTTTAGCGATACGTGCTATTCACCTTGAGGTAGCCCATAATTTATTTACCGATGTTTGCAGCCTAGCTATCAGAAATTTCATCAACCGGCGAGGCTTGCCTGTCAAGATACGCAGCGATAATGGAAAGAATTTTATTGGAGCTGACCAAGAGGCCAAAAGGCTGTCCGATGTCTTTGACTGTGAACAGATACAAGACGAGTTGACATCGAGAGGAGTAAAATGGACCTTCAATTGTCCAAGCAACCCCGCTGAGGGCGGAGTTTGGGAGAGAATGGTACAATGTGTGAAACGCGTTATTCGACACACTCTTAAGGAGGTTACACCTCAAGAACACACGCTGCAGAGTTTCGTTATAGAAGCCGAAAATGTGGTAAATTCGCGCCCACTAACGAAAGATGAATAAGAGCCTCTTTCCCCAAACCATTTTTTGTTCGGCGGGCCTAATACAGCTCAGACGCCGGGCTTGCAGGAGCTGTTAAACAAAACTTTTTTTCAGCGCAAGCAATGGCGAATTGCACGACAATTGAGAGATCGTTTTTGGCGTCGCTGGATTTTAGAATACTTACCTACATTGACGCGACGAATTAAGTGATGTCAGTGGTCTAAACCTTTGCAAAAAAGAGACATTGTCCACTTATGTGACATCGATACTCCTAGAAAGCAATGGCGTCGTGGTAGGATAGAAAATATATACAAGGGAGCGGATGGTGAGATCAGACGAGCAGATGTGCGGACAAATACGGGAATACTCCGTCGCCCAGTATCAAAGTTAGCCTTTCTAGATGTTCGTGAAAATAGTCTACGGGGCCGGGGATGTAATAGAACGCCATATCTGTAAATATATGTTGGCCATATATATATATATATATATATATATATATATATATATATATATATATATATATATATATATATATATAAATATATATATATATATATATATATATATATATATATATATATATATATAAATATATATATATATATATATATATATATATATATATATATATATATATATATATATATATATACCTATACATTTATATATGCATATTTATATATACGTATCCATATACATACACATATATATATATATTTACGTAGTGGAATTAAGCATGTAGTCCTTGCAAGCAACTAACATCAAACTATTCGAAGGAAATATCACCATATCCGCCATCTACTGTCCACCAAGATTTTCTATTGAGTTTATAACCTTCCAGTGCTTTTTTAAGTCCCTCGGGAAGAAGTTCATTGTAGCCGGTGATTCCAATGCAAAGCATTCATTCTGGGGATCCCGCATTGTCTCACCGAAAGGTAGACAACTTTATGATGCTATAAGTAAGGGTCGAGAGGTTATATCGACCGGGGAGCCAACCTACAGGTCATCTGATATCAACAAAAGACCAGACCTCATAGACTTCGGTGTGTTTAGAAACATAAAAAAGGAAAACATTACCGCTGAGACTTCTTTTGATCTTTCGTCTGACCAATCGCCAAACTTCATTCATCTGAAGACCTCATCAGTGTCTTCAAATTCCAACTCTATTTACCTGATAAATAGACGCACTGACTGGCTTAAATACAAAAAAATCGATATGTACTCAGATTATCTATAAAGCCTCCCTAAAGATGATCGTGATATCGAAAATACCTTGAATGACCTGGTAAAAGTTTTAAAGGAAGCCACATATTTATCCTCCACACCCGTAACTCAAAAATCTTCACTATTGTATCGTCCTAGTGATGTTGAAAAACTGGTTAAAGAAAACCCACGTCTTACAATAGAATGGCAAAATCATCGGTCTCCAAATTTGAAGAGTGAACTCGCGGGTTGCACCCGTAAACTTAAAAACATATTGAAAAACAAACACAAAAATCAGTTACAGACTATTATGGAAGCTTGAGTCTTCATGGCGACAATGAGTATTTATTGTGGCGTGCTACTAGGAAGTTCAAAGCACCAATCCAACAGAAGTCACCACTTCGTAAAGATTATGGCACTTCGGCTAAAAGCGATGATGAAAAATGCACTGATTTCGCACATCACCTGAGTAATGTCTTCTGTCCATAATGATCCCGAAGCCAAGAAAGGATGTTACACAGGTTTCTTCAAATAGTCTATTGCCCATCTTATCTAAAATCTTCGAAAAAATAGTTCATCGGCAGGTCTTCCAGTATTTAAATAAAAACCATGTAATTCCCCAATACGAGTTCGGCTTCCGTGAAAAGCATAGAAGGATAGAGCAAGTGCATCACTTAGTATGAGTTATATGCTCGTCATCCGAACAAAAGAAATACTGCTCTGCTGCATTACGCAAGCCTTTAATAAGGTGTGTCACAAAGAGCTCATATATAAACTTAAATAAATTTATCTAAAGAAATTCTACAAACTATTTGAAACCTACATTAAAGACAGAAAATTTATGGAAAGCCAAGGTGACTCAACATACGACTACTTGTATATCAAAGCAGAATTCCCTCAAGGCAGTGTGCTTGGACCACTGCTGTAGTTGCTTTTTGCAGCTGACATGCCAACTTCCGACCTCACGGCTACATTTGCCGATGATACCGCCATACTGAGTACAAACAGCTCCCATCTTGAATCCTCGCAATGCCTACAGAGCCACTTACTGTCTATTGAACAGTGGTTTAACAAATGGAGAATAAAGGTCAACGAAGCTAAATGTGCACACATAACATTTTCCTTAAGGAAGGACACGTGCCTCCATATTCGCATCAATGGTCAAAAAATTCCACAACGCTCTTATATAAAGTGTCTGTGAATCCACTTAGACAGACTATTAACCACCTGGACTAAACAAATTGACTCAAAGTGTGCTCAGATCAAATTGCAAATCCACACCTTGAACTGGAGACTAAATAATTTATATATATAATTATTAAGCCTACATGGACATATGGGATTCAATTGTGGGGCACCGCGTGTCCGTGAAACAGGGAGAAACTCGAATCGAAAATTTTGAGAATGATTGGCGAGGAACCTACTGACGCTTCCCTCTAAAAACGGCCTGATTTAATAACGTTTTAGTATATGCTGTGGAAACACCAAATGTTCGATGCATTGACTGAGGATTTTACCTAGATACATAAATGTAGTCTTGTAATTTTAGAAAAATTATTGTTAGTTTCTTAACAAAGAAATATTCGGTAAATAAATAGATGTAAAAAAAACCGTTTCCGATATAGAGAGTATTGTAAATAGGTAGCTGCACGACCTCCAGCATCATTACTCTATTGTTCAAGAGCTTCGGTTCCCTCTTCCTGAAAGTCCCCGTGCTCTTTTTGATTGCTGGCCTTTTCCAAATCATCTGTATCGCACTCGGTCGGACGGAAGATTTTAATGCCAAAACGCATTTTGCCGTCAGCTGCTCCCAATACACTACCGAAATCATCGTTGAATGACAGGAGAAGGGATATGCTTGTTTTCTAGGCACCTTCGTTCTTGATGATAGCCCAGTCATGCATTGGTATATCAGGGTTTTGACGCTGTAGCAGCTGAAGCATTTGCCGGTTCTCAAGCTTTACGCTGGGTAGCCAGATGCGAGATCTTGGTCGTCTGGGATTATCCCCGGCCGGTATCAGCTTAAGTGATCAGCCTTCCCATGCCTCGCTAATCTTAGGGATGCATTTGTCAAGGCGCTTCTTCGACTGCCTATCGTCGCACCCGAACACCAAGGTGTTCCATCACTCTCTCTCTGCCAATTTGGATTCAATCTCCCACCATTTCCCCAGAACTTCCTTCCTTTCCCCCGCCGAGATATTCGAATTATGCGTAGAGACCACTATATTGAAACTATTCAGGATTCTCATCGATCGTATGATGCTTTACAATATCCATTCATTTTTTGGGAAGGAGAATATGGATATCACATTAATATAAAACAATTTAATTCACAAACAGGTACCATCATATTTCTATAATCAGCAAAATACTAACAAATTAAAAATTGAACTTCTTTTTTCCGGTCATGAATTGCAAGAAAGTGAGTGCAATGAACTTTTATGCATACCGAATTATGATTCGCACTTATCAAGCTAAGCATATTCTACAATATCGCCATTTATACCATCAATACATTATAGACATGTATGCCAAGATAGAAAGTGAGCGATTACGATTCATCCGCTTTAATCAAGCTAAATTGAGAGCCAAAGAATATATACACTTCCGAGATTCAATTAACAACAATGTTCATAAATATGTTAATCCCAATGAATTTGGAAATGTTTGCATGCTACCATCATCTTACACAGGAAGTCCAAGGCACATGCAAGAATATATTCGAGACACCATGACATATGTTCGTGTATACGGCAGGCCAGACTTATTCATCACATTCACATGTAACCCGCAGTGGGATGAAATAAAGAAATTGTTATTACCAAGCCAATCTGCAACTGATCGCCATGATATTACCGCCAGAGTATTCAAACAAAAGCTGAAATCATTAATCGATTTGATTGTTAAGCATCGTATATTTGGAGAAATTAAATGTTGGATGTTTTCAATTGAATGGCAGAAACGTGGTTTACCACATGCACACATTTTAATTTGGTGACATAAATAAATTGACAACATAATTTGTGCTGAAATACCAGATTAAACTGTAGATCCCGAATTGTTTAACATTGTTAAGACAATTATGATTCATGGGCCATGTGGCAATATTAATCCACATTCACCCTGCATGGATAATGGAAAGTGTACAAAGCGCTTTCCAAAGGTTTTTTTTAACATATACAATAACTGGAAATGATGGTTATCCTTTATATCGCAGACGATCTACAGACCAAGATGGCCATTCATTCTATTTATCCTTAAGAAACCAGGCAGATGAAATGGAAGTCGACAACAGAAGGGTGGTTCCGTCCTGTCCACTCTTGACTAAAACATTCAAAGCTCATATAAACGTGGAATTTTGCAGCTCTGTGAAATCCATCAAGTACAAATGCAAATATGTTCACAAGGGCAGCGATATGGCGGTGTTCGCAATTGGTGATGCTAATGCAAACGACGAAATTGCACAGTACCAGATGGGCAGATATATCAGCAGCATTGAAGCAGTATGGCGCATCCTTTCGTTCCCAATCCATGAGAGAGATCCAACCGTTGTCCATTTGGCGATACATCTGGAAAATGGTCAACGAGTGTACTTCACGGAAGCAAATGCAGAAGAAAGAGCAGCATCACCACCAAAAACCATATTAACAGGGTTCTTCACATTAAGCCAACAACACACTCAATTTGGACTTTTCGCAAAAACTCTACTCTATGCAGAAATTCCAACATTTTTCACATGGAATCCATCCAGAAAAACATGGGAACCACGTTCACGAGGTAAACCTGTTGCGAATTATCCTGGAAATTTTTCAACAAAAGCATTAG
The DNA here is from genome assembly GCA_920105625.2 of Clusia tigrina. Lineage (NCBI taxonomy): Eukaryota > Metazoa > Arthropoda > Insecta > Diptera > Clusiidae > Clusia > Clusia tigrina. The sequence continues at coordinate 345,642,300 of OV050030.1, forward strand.
GTAGACTCTAGACAGTTCATCCCAAACAAAGATAATGTTTTTACTTGCGGTCACTCCTGATTAATGTGCATGGTCCAACATCATTCGAAAATATCAGGACTGTTAACGGAGAATTACATGCAACATACCATCAAGCATGTAGTGCGTTGCAATTATTGGATAACGATGAAAATTGGGATTTAACTATGGCAGATGCAGCTCTCATTTCAAATGCGTACCAGGTACGATGTTTATTTGCTATTTTACTCACTACCTGTTATCTAACAAACCCCAGAGCTATGGGAAAAATGTAAAAATGCCATGAGCGAGGATATTCTCTATGCTTTACGGACAATACAAGGAGATCACTCCATAGAATTCACAGCAGATATATACAATGAAGCATTGATAAAACTGGAGGATCTCTGCATGATAATTTCAAATGAATCACTCTAGCAATTGGGGATACCAGCCCCTGAGCGAAGTGTAAGTGATTTATACAATCGAGATATGCGGCGCGAACAATCATATAACATCGATAATTTAAATTTATATGTACAAACAAATGAACCAAAAATGATGCCGGGGCAAAAATGATACCGGGGCAAAATAGTAAATTGCTACTGATGCTCAAGAAGGTGGATTTTTTTCTTGGATGCACCAGGAAGAACGGGTAAAACATTCTTAATTTCACGCATTCTGGCCAAAATATGAGCAAAAGGAAATATTGCGTTGGCTATCGCATCATCTGGAATAGCTGCCACTCTACTAGATGGTGGTCGAACAGCTCATTCGGCCCTAAAACTATCATTAAATATTCAAACCAACGAAAATGCTGTGTGTAATATTAAACCACATTCCGGCATGGCAAAAGTATTGAAAAACTGTCGCATTATTATTTGCGATGAATGCACCATGGTACACAAGCATTCTTTACCGGCCTTAAATCACACACTCAAAGATCTTAAAGGAAATGACAGACTTTTTGGAGGCGCTTTGGTTTCCTGTCAGGCGATTTCAGGCAAACTCTATCTGTTATTCCACGTTCAACATACGCTAATGAAATTAATGCATGCTTGAAATCAACCTTTTTATGGCGTAGCGTGCATAAATTGAAATTGACAACAAATATGAGAGTCCAAATATTAAATGATCCATCAGCAGCCCTATCTGCTGCTCAATTATTGAAAATTGGCAATGGAACTAGTAATGTTAATCCATTAAGTCAAACACTCATATTACCAGAAGATTTCGGTAATCATATAACATTAAGAGACGATTTGATAGCCAAAGTTTTTCCAAATTTACACGACAATTACAACAATCATAATTGGCTAAGCGAAAGAGCAATATTGGCAGCCAAAAATGTAGATCTCGATGCAATCAATATAAAAATCCTGGACATGCTTCCTATCGACTTGCTTTCTTTTAAATCCATTGATACAGTGGTCGACGAGAATGAAACTGCCAATTATCCAACAGATCAATAAGTCGCAAGGTCAAACGACGAGATTTTGCGGTTTAGACTTGGTAAATCCGTGATTTTCACACGGAAAATTGTATGTGGGCTCTTCAAGAGTTGGGAAGCCGCAAAATTTATTTATATATACACCAACAAGGGAAACGAAAAAATTGTCCATACATTGGAATTACAATAAACTATTTTTGTATAAAAATTTTGTTGATACAATTAAAATTATTAATTTCATTCCATTTCACATTTTACTTTCTTTTTTTACATTACATTTAAGTTTATGATTCTATTCTATAACATTTTAATTTTAATAAAGTTCAATTAAAACATAACATATTTTATTTAAGAGCAGACTTTAGTCGCTTCAAACTCAAAAATATTTGGCTGCCTTAAGTGGCCGATAACTAAGTGCGCAAGCTCTCGCGCAGTGCAAAATATCACTTGAGCCCAACATCTACGTTGGGAGAACTATTAGTAAACGTGTATTACACTAAATAAATTTTTTTATATTATTTTTCCTTGCTTGTTCCAAATCTTCAAGAGTACATTGGACATTTCTGCCGAATATATCGTCGACCCTGTCTTTGTTTAATAGTGGAGTGAAAATTGTGATTATATTATTTAATGGCTTTTTCCAGTAATTCTTCGAAATTCCTGTGTATGTGAGTCGAATGAAAGCATTCAACTTGCCAGTTTGCTTCGATGCGAAAGGATGGAGTAGTATATACTTCTATATTTAAATCTTCTCTCATCATAAAATATAAAGAATCTGAATTTAGAGCTCTTTCGATGTCGATAGCGACCACTTTTGGTACTGCAAAGTAAAATAGTAACTCTCTTAGTGGTTGTCGTATAACTTCGATAGATTTCCCCTTTAGGATTCTCGCTTGGGCAAGCTTCTAGAGCCGTCAGTACCAATTGCTTTTCTGTAATATATATATATATATATATATATATATATATATATATATATATATATATATATATATATAAATATATATATATATATATATATATATATATCTGTACGTTGCGCCCTACAAATATCAAAGTTTGCAACATTCAAATGCTTGTAACTTTTTACTAGAGCGTCATAACACCTTGAAATTTTGTGACAATGAAGTACTCTTGTCTCTTGTCAATCTAACCTATCGATCATAGCTATGCTACCCTTGAGTCCAAATTGAAACACTGATAACACTTCCAATGGCCCTAACTTCTATACGATGCGTATCAAAGTTTGCAACATTCAAATGCTTGTAACTTTTTACTGAAGCGTCATAAAACCTTGAAATTTTGTGACAATGAAGTACTGGGCCCCTTGTCAATCTAAGCTATCGGTCATAGCTATACTACCCTCGAGTCCAAATTAAAACACTGATAAAACTTCCAATGGCCCTAACTTCTATACGGTGCGTATCAAAGTTTGCAACATTCAAATGCTTGTAACTTTTTACTGAAGCGTCATAAAACCTTGAAATTTTGTGACAATGAAGTACTGGTGCCCCTTGTCAACCTAAGCTATCGGTCATAGCTATGCTACCCTTGAGTCCAAATTGAAACACTGATAAAACTTCCTATGGCCCTAATTTCTATACGGTGCGTATCAAAGTTTGCAACATTCAAATGCTTGTAATTTTTACTGAAGCGCCATAAAACCTTGAAATTTTGTCACAATAAAGTACACGTGCCTCTTGTCAATTTAAGCTATCGTGCATAGCTATGCTACCCTTGAGTCCAAATTGAACCACTGATAAAACTTCCAATGGCCCTAAATTCTGTACGTGGCCTTGAAACCTTGAAAGTTTGTGACAATAAAGTACTCCTGTCTCCTGTCAATCTAACCTATCGGTCATAGCTATGCTACCCTTCAGTCCAAATTGAAACACTGATAAAACTTCCAATGGCCCTAACTTCTATACGATGCGTATCAAAGTTTGCAACATTCAAATGCTTGTAACTGTTTACTGAAGCGTCATAAAACCTTGAAATTTTGTGACAATGAAGTACTGGGCCCCTTGTCAATCTAAGCTATCGGTCATAGCTATACTACCCTCGAGTCCAAATTAAAACACTATATATATATATATATATATATATATATATATATATATATATATATATATATATATATATATATATATATATATATATATATATATATATATATATATATATATATATATATATATATATATATATATATATATATATATATATATAGTGCACCATCATTTTCTGACCTCAAATACTCGTATATCAGTTTCTTTGTTACATTCTCGACCATATAAAAATTTTAACTTCAGGAATTCCAAACACACTAACTGGGATTTGTACAGGAAGATACTAGAAAATAATCGAATGAGACCAAGAAGGTACAAGTCGCACGTTGAACTTGAAAAAGGAGTGAATTCACTCACAATTGCTCTCATTAAAGCTCATCATAGGTCTTCCTCCAACACGTACAAAGCTCAAGTCGAAACCTTCCTGGTGGAACAAGGAGTTAGGGTTGCAAAGACGAAATGTACTTTAATTCTTTGTTGGCCAAAGTAGCTGACTATGAGTTTTGTTGGATTGAGTACAGGGAATTATTAGGAGTACAAAAAGGAAGTGCGCGCGGCCAAGAGGGAATCTTGGAAGACTTCTATAGCAATTTGGAAAATACAGACGAAACGGCTAGGCTAGATAGAGAAGAAAGGGCAATATATTCCTTTGACCTATCCCCGGGACTGGACGGAATCTTCCCAGCCATGCTCCAAAAGGTCAGCTATATTTTGGTACCATGTCTAAAAACGATATATACGGGATGTTTAGGGTTCGGCTATGTGTATGCTAAGTGGAGACAGGCGAGGATTGTGTTTATACCGAAAGCAAGTCTCTGTACTCAAAAGAATACAGGCCCATCAGTTTGACCTCATTCCTCCTCTATCAAAGAAGATACTAGATGCATATATCAGGGACACAATTACGCCAGAAAATATGTCAAAAGCGCAACACGCTTATACTAAGGCATTATAAAGGCAGATCCACGGCGACTAGACACGGCACTTCTAGTACTGAATAGAAAGGGCCTTAGAATGTAAAGAATATGCCCTTGGGGTATTCCTAGATATATCAGGAGCCTTCAAGAACTTGACGAAGGATGCAATTTTGAATAGCATGGTAAATATTAATATAGAACCCGCTGTTTATCTGTGGATAAAGCAGCTTCGAGGTTGCTGAAAGATAAGAGCGGAATGGAACGAGGCTAAAGTGACCAAACAAGCAGGCAGAAGTACCCCACAAGGAGGAGTGCTATCTTCTGTGGTTACTTGTAGTAAACGAACTACTTAGGGAATTTGATGGGAAGGTACCCAAACTAGTTGCGTATGCAGGTGATATAGTAATAGTAGTAGCGGGAAAGTACCTAGATACCATCCGTAACATAATGAATAACGCACTTAAAACGATCTATTAGTGGGCATCTCTAGCCGGCTTGGAGGTAAACGCGGATAAAACGAACATGATACTTTTACCAGAGAGTACAAGGTCCCCGCTTGGAACTTCCCGAAGCTAGGTGACAGTGAACTTACTCTCAAAGACCACACAAAGTACCTTGGAGTAATTTTGGACAATAATCTTATGTGGTGACGCAATGTTGAGGAAAGGGCGAAGAAGGCCAGTAACGCACTATATGCATGCAAAGAATGTTGGGCGTTACTTGGGGTCTTTCTCCCTTTCTGATACACTGGTACTACACCGCAATAATTAGACCAATTTTACTGTATGGTGCTTTAGAAGAATCCAGCGCCTCGCTGCACTTTGCATAACAGGCGCATTGAGAATCACTCCACGTTTTAATTGGGAAAGAAGGTATCGAACTACAATCGAAGAAGAGGGGTGGCATAAGGGCATGAGGCCCAGCCGTAGGACCTTTAAATTTTACACGGACGGCTTTAAAACGATGGATAGTGTGGGAGCGGGCATCTACTGCTCAGAGTTGGGAATTAGGCAGCCTATAAAGCTGCCTGACCATAGCAGTATCTTTCAAGCATAAGTCTTAGCTGTCAGGAAAGCCGCAATGCTAGCCTACACCAAGGCAGGAAATGACTCAAAAATAAACATACGAGATGTGATAAAAAAATAACCGTTATTTTCATCTTTTCGTGAGTTACGTATGTTCGATGTTCGCATTTTCTTTTCTGTTATGTTGGTACACATGTCTGTTATATATGTTGGCAATACCAACCATTTTGGATTGTCAGTTTGTTTTTGACAGATAAAAAGGTTAGTCGTGTTTTGGTGTGCTCTTCGATTTTGTACTATTCGAAAAAATGGATCAACGAAACTGTATTCAGTTTTGTGTAAAAAATGAAATTAAATGCGCAAGGACATTTGAAATGTTGACTGTGGCCTTTGGCGAGTCTACTATGAGCAGAACACAAGTTCAATTGTGGTATAACCGGTTTAAGGAAGGCCGAGAAGATGTCAATGACGATGCTCGTCCTGGTCGCCCGAGCACGTCAACAACCGATGAAAACATTGACGCAGTGAAGAAAATGAGTTTGGATAATCGTCGAATCACTATCAGAGAGGTTGCTGATGATGTTGGCATATCGTTCGGCTCATGCCAAGCAATTTTTACGGATGTTTTAGGCATGAAACGAAGATTGTTCCAAAATTGCTAAGTTTTGATCAAAAACAACGTCGCATGGACATCGCTCAGGAGCTGTTTTTGGCCAAAAACAAAACCGTTATCATGCCTCAACCACCGTATTCACCGGACTTGGCCCCCGCTGACCAGTGTACCACACAAGTGTACACTGACGACCACACATCGTCATAAGCACAGCAACAAATCGCATATGCAAACAAACTGACAATAGCGCGACGTACGCAATTGCACTCAATACCCAAATACGCTAGACTAGCATTTTGGTGGTGCAATAACACACGCTGCCTATATTGCAGCGTATGCATATTAGACAGTGCAGTGACTTTAGCCCTGAACTTGCACTCAAAATTATTAATATAAACAAAGACGATGATTCATCAATGAATAATATCGGTAATCCGATACTTGAGACAAATTTCGGGAATATGATTTGTAACTAGTGGAAATAAGATAGATACATTTTATGTTAGTTAGAATAAGAAAACAATAAGAATTCAATGATATAAAAGAGCCAGCGAACCACCAAATAAAGCAGAGTTAATCTGAAGACAACTGAAACTGCTACTCGCATTAGTTTATTCTTTTTATCTCTCGTGCTCTAAGTCAGGAAAGTCTTAGAACAGCACAAACAATAGCTTGGCCAACGGCACACTCTGCCGGTCAAAATCTTTGCTGAGGGCGTCTTTCGCTTCGTGTTAGGCATTTCTATTTTATAGTGCTCTTTTGCATCTATGCATTGCATAGAATCTGCAAAAATGAACTGAATGCCGATCCTGCGTGACCAACAATCAACATATCAATCCTGCCAGCCTAACTTCTCAACATTACCCTACATGGCGATCCTGCCAGCCTAACTTTATATTACCATACATGGCGTTCCTGCAACTGACCTGGGACCTGAAAGGCAGCCAATAATCCTGCAACCGTTCCTGCAACTGACCTGGGACCTGAAAGGCAACCAATAATCCTGCAACCGTTCCTGCAACTGACCTGGGACCTGAAAAAGCATTAGAAAAGTAAAAATTATAAAATTAATATAACTCCAACTTCCCAAAAATGTACTGCGGAAATAGCAAAAATAGATTAAAAATGGGGACGTAAAAAACAAAAAAAAAATCTTTATGTAAAATCAGATTAAAATAAAATAAATCTTGAGCTTAATTTTTAAGAATTAAAAAACAACTTTATGGCAAAACACCAGTATAGTCGTATATAAATAAAAAAATAAAAAAATTATAGACTACCACAAACTCATACAGAAATAGTAAATGAACAAGTATAGAAAATGCTACATGAAAACATTATTGAACCTTCAGTCAGCCCATAAAATGCTCCACTCCTTTTGGTTCCCAAAAGAACAAAAAGAAAAAGAGATTTGTAATGGACTTTAGAAAACTGAACAACAAGATAATCAATGACAAATTTCCACTAACTCAACTAGAAGACATTCTAGACAAGCTAGGAGGAGCAAAATGGTTTTCAACTCCAGATATGACCAGTTCATTCCACCAAATAGAACTTGACAAACAATCAAGACCACTTACTTAATTTTTACGAAATAGTGTAAAAACAATTTTGCAACAATTTTATATTTAAGTTTTGAATTGAAAATATGTTTAGATAAACCAGTAACTAAAAAGCAATTTTTACAATTTATATGGTTAAAAATTTATAGTTGCAACTAACCATTAGTATCACTTTTAACAATGGCAAAAATACCATTTTGATTTTAACATACTATAAAAAAGGATAAAATGAATTCGAGCAAAGACGCGTTATCAAAAATACAATTAAACTCCAGCATACTCAAGAATATGATACCAATGAATATTGATGAAAATCGCTAATAATTACAAGGGGCATGTCTAAAGCGGAAAAGTTAACAGAGGAAATAGAGAACTGTATATCACGGCAGAAGTCTGATCAACTTCAAATTTGGGATTGCACATCTATAAATGACGTCAAATATAAGAGGAAATAAAAGAATTAATAATGGCAAATGAAAGAAAAGAAAGTGCACAAGAAAAATTGGGTATAAAGAAATCCACGTGGGATGTAGTGATAATTCGGCGAATCAAGATTCGAACCAGAAGAAGCTATCATCAAATATAAATAAAAGATACAGTGATAAATCAGCGAAACAAGATTCGATACTGAAGAAACTGATATCAAGTAGGAATAATGAAGATATAAAGCATGCAGGAATCAATGATAAATCAGCGAGACTAGACTCGATTCTGAGGAAATTGATATCCAAAACGAAGAAAAGATAATGAATAAGCTAAATACTTATATATAGCAAACAATGATGAAATATTTAAAATATGTGCCAAAGACGAATTTAAAGAAATGAATGCGTAAATAAAGATAATGAATGAAAATCCTCAAATTAAAAATTATGACATATGCCGCCCCAGAAAGAGAATTAAATGAATATAAACTGATAGATGAGTATCATAATGCACCACATGGAGGTCATTTAACAATTAGAAAAATCCTGATAAAAAAAAAAAAATAAATAAATTAAAACAGATATATATATTTAAAAATATGAATAAAGTGGTAAAAGAATTTATTACGAACTATGACTTATGTGTACGACACAAACAATCAACACACACAAAAGAACCACTTACAATAACAGACACCCCTAATAACAGCTTTGAAGTAATATTCATCGACACCGTAGGACCACTTAAAATTTGAAACGAAAACTGACCATGCAGTGCGAGCTGACAAAATTTGTAATCGCACACCAAATGATAACAAAAGATGCACACACAACACTTTAGCCCTGAACTTGCACTCAAAATTATTAATATAAACAAAGACGATGATTCGTCAATGAATAATATCGGTAATCCGATACTTGAAACAAATTTCGGGAATATGATTTGTAACTAGTGGAAATAAGATAGATACATTTTATGTTAGTTAGAATAAGAAAACAATTAGAATTCAATGATATAAAAGAGCCAGCGAGCCACCAAATAAAGCAGAGTTAATCTGAAGACAACTGAAACTGCTACTCGCATTAGTTTATTCTTTTTATCTCTCGTGCTCTAAGTCAGGAAAGTCTTAGAACAGCACAAACAATAGCTTGGCCAACGGCACACTCTGCCGGTCAAAATCTTTGCTGAGGGCGTCTTTCGCTTCGTGTTAGGCATTTCTATTTTATAGTGCTCTTTTGCATCTATGCATTGCATAGAATCTGCAAAAATGAACTGAATGCCGATCCTGCGTGACCAACAATTAACATATCAATCCTGCCAGCCAAACTTCTCAACATTACCCTACATGGCGATCCTGCCAGCCTAACTTTATATTACCCTACACTCTTTCCAAAACTGAAGACACCGATGAAAGGAAAGCGTTTTGCTACGATTGAGGAGATAAAAGAAAAATCGAAACAGGAGCTGCTGGCGATACCAAAAAAAGCGTTTCAGAAGTGGTCGAGGATTGGAAAAAACGCTGGCATAAGTGTATTATATCTGATGGGAATTACTTTGAAGGGGACAAGATAGTTGTTGATGAATAAATAAATACTTTATTTTTTGATCACACAATAACGGTTATTTTTTGATCACACCTCGTATATGTGGACAGCCAGGCAGCGATAAAGGCGATTATATCATATAGTATAAAATTCAAAAATGTCCTACAGAGCAGGGAAATCATAGATAGGCTAGTCACAAAAAAAATTCTGTATATCTCTTGGGTACCTGGTCATGAGCAGATATAAAGGAATTAAATAGCATATGAGATTGCAAAAAATGCTGTCTATTTACCACTTGAACAAGAAAACGACATACAGAAAAAACTTCAATGAAACGGACGGATACATGAGTAGGCAGGTGAATTGCAAAGGTTATTTGTAATGTCAACGATAAGAAACAAACGCGATTTATACCCAAATATATTTAGGGGCAATATAGACGAATTTGATAGAATACCAGACGAAGTACGATGTTAGAGATATTTTGCTGGAAATCCCAATGAAGTTGGCTCATGGAAAAATCTAGGAATTTTGTAGATATTTTGGTATTTTGGAATTCTGGCCGTCATTCGTAACAAAATTATAGGAGACGTTGGCATTGTTTTAGAATCCTATAATATTCCATTAAATTGGCGTTCAATTTCAAAATGTCTAACGCTACATTCTGATATTGGTACTCTCGAGTAACAACTTATGTCGTCAATTGAAGGTAAAGATTCAGTTGAGGAATTTTATAAAAAAGTTTACGGAAAACTGTCATTAATTCGAAACAAAATCTCGTGTATGGAAATACACAACAATTCTATTATCATACTAACAAAAACATAGAGATAAAGATCTCGACACGTTAGCAGAGGACTAAAAGGGGCCTGACCAAAGCTCCTAGCAATTCGCGAAGCAAAGGATCTACCTCAAACATTATATTTGTGCCAAAAACTAGAGGATTACATGAATAGACCAAACTGTGATGTACAGGGCGGTAAAAGGCAAGAAGCTGTGGAAATATACAAAAGAAACAAAGAAATTTCAATATAAACAACGAATTGCACCAACATACGCATCAGAATGCAGCGAATTAATTTGAAGAAACAAGTACATTACATCCGGAAAGCTCTTATCTAAAAACTGAACAGTAGGACCTTACAGATGTTCATTTTTAATGCTAAACGGCTCTTCCTTGCAATTTTTTCATATATATATATATATATATATATATATATATATATATATATGAAAAAATTGCAAGGAAGAGCCGTTTAGCATATATATATATATATATATATATATATATACATATATATATATATATATATATATATATATATATATATATATATATATATATATATATATATATTTATATATATATATATATATATATATATATATATATATATATGCTAAACGGCTCTTCCTTGCAATTTTTTCATATATATATATATATATATATATATATATATATATGAAAAAATTGCAAGGAAGAGCCGTTTAGCATTAAAAATGAACATCTGTAAGGTCCTACTGTTCAGTTTTTAGATAAGAGCTTTCCGGATGTAATGTACTTGTTTCTTCAAATTAATTCGCTGCATTCTGATGCGTATGTTGGTGCAATTCGTTGTTTATATTGAAATTTCTTTGTTTCTTTTGTATATTTCCACAGCTTCTTGCCTTTTACCGCCCTGTACATCACAGTTTGGTCTATTCATGTAATCCTCTAGTTTTTGGCACAAATATAATGTTTGAGGTAGATCCTTTGCTTCGCGAATTGCTAGGAGCTTTGGTCAGGCCCCTTTTAGTCCTCTGCTAACGTGTCGAGATCTTTATCTCTATGTTTTTGTTAGTATGATAATAGAATTGTTGTGTATTTCCATACACGAGATTTTGTTTCGAATTAATGACAGTTTTCCGTAAACTTTTTTATAAAATTCCTCAACTGAATCTTTACCTTCAATTGACGACATAAGTTGTTACTCGAGAGTACCAATATCAGAATGTAGCGTTAGACATTTTGAAATTGAACGCCAATTTAATGGAATATTATAGGATTCTAAAACAATGCCAACGTCTCCTATAATTTTGTTACGAATGACGGCCAGAATTCCAAAATACCAAAATATCTACAAAATTCCTAGATTTTTCCATGAGCCAAGTTCATTGGGATTTCCAGCAAAATATCTCTAACATCGTACTTCGTCTGGTATTCTATCAAATTCGTCTATATTGCCCCTAAATATATTAGAGTATAAATCGCGTTTGTTTCTTATCGTTGACATTACAAATAACCTTTGCAATTCACCTGCCTACTCATGTATCCGTCCGTTTCATTGAAGTTTTTTCTGTATGTCGTTTTCTTGTTCAAGTGGTAAATAGACAGCATTTTTTGCAATCTCATATGCTATTTAATTCCTTTATATCTGCTCATGACCAGGTACCCAAGAGATATACAGTATTTTATTTGTGACTAGCATATCTATGATTTCCCTGCTCTGTAGGACATTTTTGAATTTTATACTATATGATATAATCGCCTTTATCGCTGCCTGGCTGTCCACATATACGAGGTGTGATAAAAAAATAACCGTTATTGTGTGATCAAAAAATAAAGTATTTATTTATTCATCAACAACTATCTTGTCCCCTTCAAAGTAATTTCCATCAGATATAATACACTTATGCCAGCGTTTTTTCCAATCCTCGACCACTTCTGAAACGCTTTTTTTGGTATCGCCAGCAGCTTCTGTTTCGATTTTTCTTTTATCTCCTCAATCGTAGCAAAACGCTTTCCTTTCATCGGTGTCTTCAGTTTTGGAAAGAGTGTAGGGTAATATAAAGTTAGGCTGGCAGGATCGCCATGTAGGGTAATGTTGAAAAGTTTGGCTGGCAGGATTGATATGTTGATTGTTGGTCACGCAGGATCGGCATTCAGTTCATTTTTGCAGATTCTATGCAATGCATAGATGCAAAAGAGCACTATAAAATAGAAATGCCTAACACGAAGCGAAAGACGCCCTCAGCAAAGATTTTGACCGGCAGAGTGTGCCGTTGGCCAAGCTATTGTTTGTGCTGTTCTAAGACTTTCCTGACTTAGAGCACGAGAGATAAAAAGAATAAACTAATGCGAGTAGCAGTTTCAGTTGTCTTCAGATTAACTCTGCTTTATTTGGTGGCTCGCTGGCTCTTTTATATCATTGAATTCTAATTGTTTTCTTATTCTAACTAACATAAAATGTATCTATCTTATTTCCACTAGTTACAAATCATATTCCCGAAATTTGTTTCAAGTATCGGATTACCGATATTATTCATTGACGAATCATCGTCTTTGTTTATATTAATAATTTTGAGTGCAAGTTCAGGGCTAAAGTGTTGTGTGTGCATCTTTTGTTATCATTTGGTGTGCGATTACAAATTTTGTCAGCTCGCACTGCATGGTCAGTTTTCGTTTCAAATTTTAAGTGGTCCTACGGTGTCGATGAATATTACTTCAAAGCTGTTATTAGGGGTGTCTGTTATTGTAAGTGGTTCTTTTGTGTGTGTTGATTGTTTGTGTCGTACACATAAGTCATAGTTCGTAATAAATTCTTTTACCACTTTATTCATATTTTTAAATATATATATATTTGTTTTAATTTATTTATTTTTTTTTTTATCAGGATTTTTCTAATTGTTAAATGACCTCCATGTGGTGCATTATGATACTCATCTATCAGTTTATATTCATTTAATTCTCTTTCTGGGGCGGCATATGTCATAATTTTTAATTTGAGGATTTTCATTCATTATCTTTATTTACGCATTCATTTCTTTAAATTCTTCTTTGGCACATATTTTAAATATTTCATCATTGTTTGCTATATATAAGTATTTAGCTTATTCATTATCTTTTCTTCGTTTTGGATATCAATTTCCTCAGAATCGAGTCTAGTCTCGCTGATTTATCATTGATTCCTGCATGCTTTATATCTTCATTATTCCTACTTGATATCAGTTTCTTCAGTATCGAATCTTGTTTCGCTGATTTATCACTGTATCTTTTATTTATATTTGATGATAGCTTCTTCTGGTTCGAATCTTGATTCGCCGAATTATCACTACATCCCACGTGGATTTCTTTATACCCAATTTTTCTTGTGCACTTTCTTTTCTTTCATTTGCCATTATTAATTCTTTTATTTCCTCTTATATTTGACGTCATTTATAGATGTGCAATCCCAAATTTGAAGTTGATCAGACTTCTGCCGTGATATACAGTTCTCTATTTCCTCTGTTAACTTTTCCGCTTTAGACATGCCCCTTGTAATTATTAGCGATTTTCATCAATATTCATTGGTATCATATTCTTGAGTATGCTGGAGTTTAATTGTATTTTTGATAACGCGTCTTTGCTCGAATTCATTTTATCCTTTTTTATAGTATGTTAAAATCAAAATGGTATTTTTGCCATTGTTAAAAGTGATACTAATGGTTAGTTGCAACTATAAATTTTTAACCATATAAATTGTAAAAATTGCTTTTTAGTTACTGGTTTATCTAAACATATTTTCAATTCAAAACTTAAATATAAAATTGTTGCAAAATTGTTTTTACACTATTTCGTAAAAATTAAGTAAGTGGTCTTGATTGTTTGTCAAGTTCTATTTGGTGGAATGAACTGGTCATATCTGGAGTTGAAAACCATTTTGCTCCTCCTAGCTTGTCTAGAATGTCTTCTAGTTGAGTTAGTGGAAATTTGTCATTGATTATCTTGTTGTTCAGTTTTCTAAAGTCCATTACAAATCTCTTTTTCTTTTTGTTCTTTTGGGAACCAAAAGGAGTGGAGCATTGTATGGGCTGACTGAAGGTTCAATGATGTTTTCATGTAGCATTTTCTATACTTGTTCATTTACTATTTCTGTATGAGTTTGTGGTAGTCTATAATTTTTTTATTTTTTTATTTATATACGAGTATACTGGTGTTTTGCCATAAAGTTGTTTTTTAATTCTTAAAAATTAAGCTCAAGATTTATTTTATTTTAATCTGATTTTACATAAAGATTTTTTTTTTGTTTTTTATCATTTTTAATCTATTTTTGCTATTTCCGCAGTACATTTTTGGGAAGTTGGAGTTATATTAATTTTATAATTTTTACTTTTCTAATGCTTTTGTTTCATTTCAAAACAAATATGAATTATTACTAATACGTAATATAAGTAATTTTAGCAAAATAAAATGTTTATATTTTAAAGCAAACATTAAATTGTTGATTAACATTATAAATCAATATCAAATTTTAATTCAATTACTCGTAGTAGTCGTACTTTAATATGATTGTTTGTCTTCTCTATTCTTCTTCCTTTTTCTCAAATAATTTTATCACTGCGTCTTGTTTTCTATCTTCGTCTTCTTTTCTCTCTGTTGCTTCTTCTCTATATGCTTCTTTTTCTCCATGACTTCTTCTTTGCTCTCTCCTTCGTCATTTTTCCAATTCTTGAGCCAAATTGGCTGTGTCAGTTGCCCCTACTTTTTAATTTGTCGCCTCTTGTACTCTTCGATTGCGGGTCACAACTGATAGTCTTTGATGGAACATAAGCTGGAAATGCATGGTAGTCGGCACGTATTCTTACATATGCAGGAATATTGGTCCACCGTTTCTGGATAATTTTCAGGATCTTCTTCAGGCTATTCATTGATTGCAGGATCGGTTGCAGGATTATTGGCTGCCTTTCAGGTCCCAGGTCAGTTGCAGGAACGGTTGCAGGATTATTGGCTGCCTTTCAGGTCCCAGGTCAGTTGCAGGAACGGTTGCAGGATTATTGGCTGCCTTTCAGGTCCCAGGTCAGTTGCAGGAACGCCATGTATGGTAATATAAAGTTAGGCTGGCAGGATCGCCATGTAGGGTAATGTTGAGAAGTTAGGCTGGCAGGATTGATATGTTGATTGTTGGTCACGCAGGATCGGCATTCAGTTCATTTTTGCAGATTCTATGCAATGCATAGATGCAAAAGAGCACTATAAAATAGAAATGCCTAACACGAAGCGAAAGACGCCCTCAGCAAAGATTTTGACCGGCAGAGTGTGCCGTTGGCCAAGCTATTGTTTGTGCTGTTCTAAGACTTTCCTGACTTAGAGCACGAGAGATAAAAAGAATAAACTAATGCGAGTAGCAGTTTCAGTTGTCTTCAGATTAACTCTGCTTTATTTGGTGGTTCGCTGGCTCTTTTATATCATTGAATTCTTATTGTTTTCTTATTCTAACTAACATAAAATGTATCTATCTTATTTCCACTAGTTACAAATCATATTCCCGAAATTTGTCTCAAGTATCGGATTACCGATATTATTCATTGATGAATCATCGTCTTTGTTTATATTAATAATTTTGAGTGCAAGTTCAGGGCTAAAGTCACTGCACTGTCTAATATGCATACGCTGCAATATAGGCAGCGTGTGTTATTGCACCACCAAAATGCTAGTCTAGCGTATTTGGGTATTGAGTGCAATTGCGTACGTCGCGCTATTGTCAGTTTGTTTGCATATGCGACTTGTTGCTGTGCTTATGACGATGTGTGGTCGTCAGTGTACACTTGTGTAGTACACTGGTCAGCGGGGGCCAAGTCCGGTGAATACGGTGGTTGAGGCATGATAACGGTTTTGTTTTTGGCCAAAAACAGCTCCTGAGCGATGTCCATGCGACGTTGTTTTTGCTCAAAACTTAGCAATTTTGGAACAATCTTCGTTTCATGCCTAAAACATCCGTAAAAATTGCTTGGCATGAGCCGAACGATATGCCAACATCATCAGCAACCTCTCTGATAGTGATTCGACGATTATCCAAACTCATTTTCTTCTCTGCGTCAATGTTTTCATCGGTTGTTGACGTGCTCGGGCGACCAGGACGAGCATCGTCATTGACATCTTCTCGGCCTTCCTTAAACCGGTTATACCACAATTGAACTTGTGTTCTGCTCAAAGTAGACTCGCCAAAGGCCACAGTCAACATTTCAAATGTCCTTGCGCATTTAATTTCATTTTTTACACAAAACTGAATACAGTTTCTTTGATCCATTTTTTCGAATAGTACAAAATCGAAGAGCACACCAAAACACGACTAACCTTTTTATCTGTCAAAAACAAACTGACAATCCAAAATGGTTGGTATTGCCAACATATATAACAGACATGTGTACCAACATAACAGAAAAGAAAATGCGAACATCGAACATATGTAACTCACGAAAAGATGAAAATAACGGTTATTTTTTGATCACATCTCGTATGTTTATTTTTGAGTCATTTCCTGCCTTGGTGTAGGCTAGCTTTGCGGCTTTCCTGACAGCTAAGACTTATGCTTGAAAGATACTGCTATGGTCAGGCAGCTTTATAGGCTGCCTAATTCCCAACTCTGAGCAGTAGATGCCCGCTCCCACACTATCCATCGTTTTAAAGCCGTCCGTGTAAAATTTAAAGGTCCTACGGCTGGGCCTCATGCCCTTATGCCACCCCTCTTCTTCGATTGTAGTTCGATACCTTCTTTCCCAATTAAAACTTGGAGTGGTTCTCAATGCGCCTGTTATGCAAAGTGCAGCGAGGCGCTGGATTCTTCTAAAGCACCATACAGTAAAATTGGTCTAACTATTGCGGTGTAGTACCAGTGTATCAGCAAGGGAGAAAGACCCCAAGTAACGCCCAACATTCTTTGCATGCATATAGTGCGTTACTGGCCTTCTTCGCCCTTTCCTCAACATTGCGTCACCTCATAAGATTATTGTCCAAAATTACTCCAAGGTACTTTGTGTGGTCTTTGAGAGTAAGTTCACTGTCACCTAGCTTCGGGAAGTTCCAAGCGGGGACCTTGTACTCTCTGGTAAAAGTATCATGTTCGTTTTATCCGCGTTTACCTCCAAGCCGGCTCGAGATGCCCACTAATGGATCGTTTTAAGTGCGTTATTCATTATGTTACGGATGGTATCTAGGTACTTTCCCGCTACTACTATTACTATATCACCTGCATACGCAACTAGTTTGGGTACCTTCCCATCAAATTCCCTAAGTAGTTCGTTTACTACAAGTAACCACAGAAGATAGCACTCCTCCTTGTGGGGTACTTCTGCCTGCTTGTTTGGTCACTTTAGCCTCGTTCCATTCCGCTCTTATCTTTCAGCAACCTCGAAGCTGCTTTATCCACAGATAAACAGCGGGTTCTATATTAATATTTACCATGCTATTCAAAATTGCATCCTTCGTCAAGTTCTTGAAGGCTCCTGATATATCTAGGAATACCCCAAGGGCATATTCTTTACATTCTAAGGCCCTTTCTATTCAGTACTAGAAGTGCCGTGTCTAGTCGCCGTGGATCTGCCTTTATAATGCCTTAGTATAAGCGTGTTGCGCTTTTGACATATTTTCTGGCGTAATTGTGTCCCTGATATATGCATCTAGTATCTTCTTTGATAGAGGAGGAATGAGGTCAAACTGATGGGCCTGTATTCTTTTGAGTAGAGAGGCTTGCTTTCGGTATAAACACAATCCTCGCCTGTCTCCACGAAGCAGGCACATAGCCGAACCCTAAACATCCCGTATATATCGTTTTTAGACATGGTACCAAAATATAGCTGACCTTTTGGAGCATGGCTGGGAAGATTCCGTCCAGTCCCGGGGATAGGTCAAAGGAATATATTGCCCTTTCTTCTCTATCTAGCCTAGCCGTTTCGTCTGTATTTTCCAAATTGCTATAGAAGTCTTCCAAGATTCCCTCTTGGCCGCGCGCACTTCCTTTTTGTACTCCTAATAATTCCCTGTACTCAATCCAACAAAACTCATAGTCAGCTACTTTGGCCAACAAAGAATTAAAGTACATTTCGTCTTTGCAACCCTAACTCCTTGTTCCACCAGGAAGGTTTCGACTTGAGCTTTGTACGTGTTGGAGGAAGACCTATGATGAGCTTTAATGAGAGCAATTGTGAGTGAATTCACTCCTTTTTCAAGTTCAACGTGCGACTTGTACCTTCTTGGTCTCATTCGATTATTTTCTAGTATCTTCCTGTACAAATCCCAGTTAGTGTGTTTTGAATTCCTGAAGTTTAAATTTTTATATGGTCGAGAATGTAACAAACAAACTTATATACGAGTATTTGAGGTCAGAAAATGATTGTGCACTCAACACATTCCAGTCTTCTACCATAATACAATCATTTGTGTAGAGTGTTACGTCTAGTACATTCTTCGAGGTGGGTCCAATGTATGTTGGTTCTTCCCCCTATTGTTTACTTCTAGACTACTTTGACAAATAAAGTTAAGTAGTGACTCACTTCTATCATTTGTATCAGCGCTTCCCCATACCATGTTGTGCACTTTTGCGCCGGATCCTACCACCAGAGCCTGCTTCCTTTTGCTGGTTCCTTGCGTCAACCTATGAAGTTCACTCGGTGGCGCTGTGTCATCGTATGGCATGTAGCAAGACGCAAGGAGTAGTAGCTCATCCTTGGCGTCTTCTACAGCCATTAGCTCATTTGGACCAACGTTTGTTAGTTTGGACTAAAACCGTTTTGTATTTTATAAGTTTCGTAAATTTAGCAATTTTTTTCGCTTGTTTCCTTGTTACTTGACACTAATTATTTTATTTAATTTTAAACAAAATTAGAATAAATTGTTTTAATAAATATGATTTGAATACAAATTAAGTGATAATGATGGATTTTTTATTTCTTCTTATTTTTTAAGGTTTGTTAAAACTTTTAACACAGTTTTAACGTTTTTTCAAGCTTTTTATATTATGGTCTCCTTTATTGTAACGACGGGTACTGCTTTTACAGACAGCTCGGGTACCGGTAAATTTAAAATAATCTGTTTATGTTTTAATATATTTATTGACCACCTTCTCGGTGTGAAGCCTCATTTCTTCAATTAGCAATCGGCTAATTTCACCTCCTTAAGCAGTAATTATGATATAGAGAGGTCAAGTCGAAGCACTTGATGTGTCTCGCATAATCAGGCGATTTTCTACCTTTTTTCCAATAAGAGAACTGCCCGTTTGCTAATTTATCCAGGAGAGAGTTGCATTCTGATTTGACAATAGTGGGAAAAAGAGACTTCGGAACAACTTGTGTAACTAAACATTGTTGCAAAAATAAAAAAATAAAAAAAAATATATATACATATATATATACGAGTATATATATATATATGTATGAGTATAAATATATATGTGGCTTTATATATATATATATATATATATATATATATATATATATATATATATACATATATATATATATATATATATATATATATATATATATATATATATATATATATACATATATATATATATATATATATATATATATATATATATATATATATACATACATATATATATATATATATATATATATATATATATATATATATATATATATATATATATATACATACATATATATATATATATATATATATATATATATATATATATATATATATACATATATATATATATATATATATAAGTTAGCACAAGCTAGCGACAACGTGACAATTCCAACGACGAAATTCCTTCTGAAATTCAATATTATTTTTTCTTGCTCTATTTTCCGAATTTGACGAGCCCCCGCAAACCACGCGTGCATCCAACACTTGCATTGTTGTTGCGTTAGAATCCGCACAAATGCAATTGTGCAAACAAGCCACATGCGCGTGGTAAATTTTGTTTCGTCAGCGTCTGCCTGACGTTCTGTGTGTTTCCTTATAGTGCTGGGTCAGCGTATTGACCATCGATTTTGGCTTCACTTAGAAAAATAAGTTAGAGAATAGTTTAGTTGTAGAAATACTTTTCAAGACTGCATAGCAGTTCGGTTGAATAAAACCAAAATAAACTTAATTAGAAAAATAAGACATTCAGTGTGAAATCCACATTAAATCTACATAGCAATTTGTTTTAAATAAATCAATCATAAATTCTATACCGAAAAAATAAATCTTTTACTTGTATTCTGCTTGCGCGAGAAACTTTATTAAAAATTTAATAAAGTGCGGTTTCTTTACGCTCACAAGTATTGCAATTATTAACTGACGCCCAACGGGTTAAATCACCCGTTTAAAAAAAAAAAAGAAATAAACACAAATTTTTTAAAGACAAAAAAAAAACGAAAATCGTTTCAAACAGCTATAAAAACCAAAATCAAACTTTACTAGCAAAAGTGATAAATTTGCATAGTGAATTTAACTCAGAAATTAACAGCGTGACGATAGAAAACTGCAAATTTGGCAGCAAGCACAAAATCCGAAGACACCGAATGAACAATTACTTCTATATCTGACGCAATATTTAAATACAAAAGATAAAAAAAACTAATAAAAAGAATCAACTACAGCGAACTCAAACTAACCATAATGAACGCAACAAGGGATCAACAGCCACGGCACTAATACCGAGCGAAGATGCTAACAAATGAAGTCGTCAATATGTTTGTTTTCATGTAAGCTCAAAAATTTAGAAAGTTAAAAATTTGTATCCAAAAATATTGTCGTTTTAATTAAATTCTAAAGAAAAATAAATGTATTTTTAACTCTAATTAAATTCTTTTTTTTCTAAATATTCAAACCCGTGGACCAAACGTCCAGTGCTAAGAGACATTAGACATTGTTAAATCCGTAGCAGAGTTCAAGGGCGATCCCAACAGATACGTCTCCTGGTGCCAAGCTGCTATCACAGCACACAAGCTGTTTGAGCCATATTTAGGAATCTCAAAGTACTATCAAGCGGTAGCTATTTTGAGAAACAAGGTCGTAGGGAACGCGGACGCAGCGCTAACCGCATACAACACGGTGTTAAATTTTAAAGCCATCATAGCTAGACTAGATTCCACATACGCGGATAAAAAGTCCATTTTTACATTAGAACAAGAGCTCTCTACGCTCAGACCGGGACAGAAGATGATAACTCAATTCTGTGACGAGGTCGAGCGCAAGCTGACCGCCATCATCAACAAAGTTATTATGTCCTATGAGGAAGATTCTTCCCTGATTCAATCATTGAGTCAAAAATATCGTCAAGATGCATTACGAGTCTTTGTCTCTGGCTTGAGAAGACCACTTTGCGATACGCTATTCTCCTGCAAGCCAGCAGATTTTCCAACAGCCTTGGCATCAGCACAAGAGCTAGAAACTAACCAAATTCGATATCATTTTGCCGCTATTTATAACAATAGACTTAAAAGGGTTACACCCAGCCAGCCACATCCCAGGAAAAACTTTGTTAGCACACCAGCACCGCAAAATCAATGGCAGTCGCGTGGTAATGGACACCCTGTTCAAACACGGGCTGAGACGAGCGGATTCGAACCATTTAATTCACCTATTTCCCAAAACTTACGACAGCAACCATTTATCCCATCCAGAATCCCGTTTTTCAGGCACGTTCTAACTTTAACAATCCGGTGCGGAACGTAATTATACAATTACCTACCCTAGCACTAGATTCGGATGTCAACATGCAAACGGCTAGGCCTAACAATTTTCAGGACATTCAAGGGCAGAAACTCGGACAGATTCAATCCAAGGAAGATACAAAGAATCAATAACCTCGGTCACGACACCCTTCAAATAGAAACACAAGAAGCAAACTATTGTACCACGGAAAACCTAGACTTGCCAAACGATCAGTTTGAGCAAGAGGAAGTAACCCAAAACCTGACCTTTGAAGACGAAATCTATTTTTTAGGGGAAGATCACATCTCCTCTACATAGAACGAACAATAGGTGGAGAGACTATAAAGCATTTGGTCGACAGCGGAGCTTCTAAAAGTTATATAAAAAAATCAGAAAAGTTAAGAGACATAAAAAAATTGTCAATACCCTTCCTAGTAAAATCCATTCACGGTCCAGATAAAATCGATCAAAAAACACTTGTAAACATGTTCAATAGAACTGAAACCTTTTTTGTGCTCGTATTCGACGGAATTTTCGGTTTTGGCTTGATCAAAGACATCGAAGGCATAATAGATACAGGAAAGGATTTATTTTAAAGGCGGCCAAGAAAAACTGAAATATTTGAATCTAGATATAATTAATAATTTAACAACCGAGGTAATTCCTAATGACTCTAGAAAAGAATTCTATAATGTTATCTATAAAAATGTGGGCGTGTTCGCTAGTCCGAATGAGGCTTTACCTTTTAATACGAGGGTTTCAGCTACAATTAGAACCAAGGACCAGGAACCTATCTATTCCAGAGACCAGTCTTACCCAATCTCCATGATTGAATTCGTTAATGGCGAAATAGAAAGTCTTTTGCATAACAGTAGCCCTTTTTGGGTCGTTGACAAAAAGGGCATCGACGAGCATGGCAGGCCCAACAAGCGTCTCGTGTTTGACTACACGAAATTGAATTAAAAAACCGTGTCCGATAAATACCCCATACCCGATCCATCCGTCATTTTGTTAAATCTTGGCAGAGCAAGATTTTTCACGACATTAGATTTAAAGAGCGGATACCACCAGATAAACCTGGCGGAGCGCGATAGAGAAAAAACAGCTTTTAGTATCAACAATGAAAAGTTTGATTTTGTCGTTTGCCATTTGGATTGATGCTATAGACGACGTTTTGCGTGACGAAACTGAGCACGTCTATATTGACGATATTATAATATTCTCTGACTCGGAGCAGAGACATGTCGATGATATCAATAGAATACTTAAACGATTATACGATGCTAACATGAGGGTATCCCTTGAAAAGTCAAGGTTTTTTAAGACTTCAGTTGAGTATTCGGGCTTTGTTGTTTCTACTGAGGGCATCATGACTTATCCAAGCAAAATAGAGACAATAGTTAATTACAATGTGCCCACAACATTGAGAGGACTCAGATTTTTCTTGGGTTTCGCTGGGTATTACAGACGATTCGTCAAGGACTACGGAGCCATAGCAAAACCACTGACCAAATTTCTGCGTGATGAAAACTGTCACATAGGTACCAAGCAATCAAAGCTAGTAAAAATATATCTCAATGATAAAGCCTTAGCCGCATTCAGCAGGTTAAAAAAACTTCTTGATTCTGAAAATGTACTTCTTTTGTATCCAAATTTTGAAAAAACGTTCGATCTTACGACGGACGCATTCTCTCACGCTCGGAGCTGTCCTCTCTCAGAACGGATGCCCAATAACGATGATTTCTAGGAAGTTATCGTCCACAGAGGAAAGCCACCAAGGAGAGATAGCTTTTAGCCATCGTATGGGCCCTAAAAAACCTTAGACATTACTTATATGGTGTCAACAATCTCAATATCTTTACCGACCACCAACCTCTAACGTTTGCTGTTTCCGATAAGAATCCTAACTCAAAGATCAAACGATGGAGATCCTTTGTGGAAGAATATTCACCCACCTTTTCCTACAAACCAGGTAGAGAAAATGTTTTAGCGGATCCACGTCCACCTGTTCACTCCAAGCATGTGGAAGCGTACCTAGATTATTCCTGCAGTGGAAAACCTAATCAACTGTTTCAAAAACCAAATTTTCATCGTTCACGGCACCGAATCAAAATCTGAAACAAAGATCCTCTTCAGAGAACGCATTCGGCACACTATATTTTACAAGGAAGTTGACGACCTCTTGGACAGAGTAAAAGAAGCAATAAATCCTCAAACAGTGAATGCAATTTACTGCGACTTGCACACGTTGGTACAGATCCAACATTTCCTTATCACAGATTATCCCTCGGTTAAGTTCCCTTATGCCAATAAATTCGTTACAGACGTTTTTAACTCAGACGACCAGATGGATATTTTGACAAACGAACATAACAGAGCACACCGATCAGCTTCAGAGAATGTAAAACATATTCTTAACGACTATTTTTTTCCTGACATTTATAGGAGACTGAAGGCAATAACTTCAAAGTGCAAAATATGAAGGAAAGTATGAAAGACATCCTAAAAGTCAGCAAATGGGAGAGACTCCAATACCCTCTTTCCCATCCGAAATACTTCATGTGGACATTTATAACACTGACAAAAAGTTTTTTCTCACATGTTTGGATAAGTTTTCTAAATTCGCTATTGTAAAGCCTATAGCCTCTAGAGCTATTATCGACATTAAGCCAGCCATCGTTCAAATTATGAATTTTTTAAAGACACCAAAACAACAGTTTCCGATAACGAAAAATCCTTGACTTCGCAAACCATACAATATTTTGTGAAAAACAATTTTGGAGCCGATTTTCATATAATGGCCAGGTCGAACATTTCCATGGAACCCTTACAGAAATTGCCAGATGTCTAAAATTAGAATATCCTACAGAAGACTCCACAGACTTGATCCTTTTGGCCACTGCAAAATTTAATAGGTAGATCCATTCCACAACCGAGGATAAGCCAATCGATGTCGTACAGGCAATACCAGAAAACATAAGAACAGAAATTCAGGAGAAAAACGATTTAGCTTATCATAATAAAAAATCAATCTTCAAAACATATAATCTAGGGGAAAAAGTCTATGTTAAGGTTAATAAATGTTTGGGAAATAAGTTCAGTAAAAATTTTGTAGAGAAAATCACACAGTTGAACCTGGGTACTGCCGTTAAAATTGACAATAGAATAGTACACAAAGATAATATTCGACTCTTTTTTACAGAGCACTGACATTCCTTGCCATCCTACCCGCCAATCAAGCCAACATCCTGGATTACTCATCCTCACATTATATCCCGTTATCAGAAGGAAATATTGAACTTTTTGAAAACTATGGAATGATAGCGCACATTACAAATCTGACGGACTTTGGAGAGATAGCACAAGCAACAAGGAAAATCACCGAATTATTACCACTGACCCATATGAGCAAATTGTTGGGGACAGATTTAGACCAAATATTGAGGACAATAGACTCCCTGCACATTTATCATAGGCATGCGCGCAGCATTAACTTTCTAGGTACAGCACTAAAATACGTGGCCGGTACACCGGACTACGATGACTTTACGGAAGTACCCAACAAACAGGGTGAATTAATCACAGCAAATAACAAGCAAGTAATTATAAACACGGAGCTACAATCTCAGATTAACAACTTGACACGGACCGTTAACATTTTATTAAATAAAACAAAGAAAACAGACATAGATTCTGGACATTTATATGATCTACTTAGCGGTAGGAATAGAACTATAATTAGAGAGCTTCACAACATAGCTTTGTCCATTACTCTAGGAAAACTGCAAATGGTTAATACCGTTCTGTTAGACAGTTCGGAAGTCGATTTTATTTTAAGAAACGAAAACAATTTTATTATACATACGTGTAATCGAATTACGAACTCTAAGCATAAGGTCTTACAAAATGAAGACATAATAGCGTTTTTAATTAAGTTCCCTAAGATTAAGCAATTTTACGAAAAAAGTTAATTTATTCGGTAGTTCACCACAATACTATGTTATCTATAGAAACTATCGATGTCGCTAAACGCAGCAATAAATATTTCATGTTAAAGAATTGTAAAAAAAAGATCAATAGTTTCATTCTGCCAACTGCTCAAAAGCACAAATAACTCATGCCTCAACTCATACTTAACAATTATACTGCCACCTGCAGTACAGTTTCCGCACATAGCGTACCACCTATCAGAGAAATCGATGATGGCATCGTCATCATTAACGACCAATCCTCTACAATTTGAATTGAAGGCGAAATGAAGTATCTGCGGAAGGGCACATTTTTAATAACTCTCCAGAACAACATAATAGTAAATTCAACAGAATTCGAGAATGTTCGTAAAACCGCGTTCAGAAGCCCTGAAACTCCGACAGCCCACTCCGTTAACTTTTCGGATCATGTTTCTCTTTTGTCACTACCCTATTTTCATGAATTAAATATTAAAAATATAGAGAGCATTTCTCATTTACATTCCAAAATCACAGGAACTTTATACACCTCTGCATCTCTTCTCGCCATCATCCTAATAATTTGCGCGGCATATCTCTTAAACAAGAGGCAACGCAAAATCGAGATTAATAATGTTTTACTTGAATATGCTCAGTCGGGGACGACTGTCAACGTGACAATTCCAATGACGAAATTCTTTCTGAAATTCAATATTATTTTTGTTTGCTCTATTTTCCGAATTTCACGAGCCCTCGCAAACCACGCGCGCATCCAACACTTGCATTGTTGTTGCTTTAGACTCCGCACAAATGCAATTGTGCAAACAAGCCACATGCGCGTGTCAAATTTTAGTTCGCCAGCGTTTGCCTGACGTTCTGTGTGTTTCCTTATAGTGCTGGGTCAGCGTATTGACCATCGAGATTGGCTTCACTTAGAAAAGTTGAAGAATTACAAAATATATGAATATATACGAGTATATATATATATATATATATATATATATATATACATACATATATTTATATATATATATATATATATATATATATATATATTTATATATATATATATATATATATATATATATATATATATATATATATATATATATATATACATATATTTATATATATATATGTATATATGTATATATATATATATATATATATATATATATATATATATATATATATATATATATATATATATATATATATATATATATATATATATCATCCAATCGAAGAGTCTCCGAACCATCGTCGATGCACCACAGTTCCTTTCCAATACAAAAACCGCATCCAATCGCTTATAACTGAAATGGCTTCCAGTTGCTGACGATTACACAATATTACCAACCAAATTTACAAGATGGTCAGATTACTACAAAATTATTAGTACCCATATCTAGTTAAGCGTCTCATTAAAATAATGTTAAAATCTATATACGGGCATAGAAAATTCCAATAATGTTCTTCTTAAGGCAACAAAACTATCGACACCTTACAGTTCAAGCACGAAGCTTCTCCAGAATTATTGTTGTCAGAATAACATATATGCAATTGTCAGAGTGACATAGAGGCAAATATTAGCAGGAGAAAGCTGGTTAGAAGAGCATGGCAGAAGTACTGGTTTACGAAATTCTAACTTCATATATATATACGAGTATATATGTATATATAAATATATATATATATATATATATATATATATATATATATATATATATATATATATATATATATATATATATATATATATATATATATATATATATATATATATATATATATATATCTATAACTTCATATATATATACGAGTATATATGTATATATATATATATATATATAGTTCGTGAACAATAAGTAATTTTTAAATGCTGCTATGGACCTTAATATGTTCTTCAGTCATTACCACAGAACATCATTTAATTTTATTATATATAATTAATTTATATACGAAAAGTGTCGTTAAAAGATTCTATGTGGAAGTTCTGTGGATCCAATTCGTTTGAGTCTTATTTTTGTTTTTTCCATTGCCGGCAATTGGCGCACGTCTCCGTTTTGATGAATTTTTAGGCGCTCTGTGTATTTGCTGCTACATTTTTTAATAGTGTCTTCCACCGAGTCAATGTTGAGATCGTGGTGTATGTCTTCATTTCTTATATATATAGTCGGCTTTTGTTATTGTCCGCAGTATTTTGCATTGTGTTCTTTGAATCAGTTGTATATTCGTTTTGCTTGCTGCCCCCCATACTTCGATCCCATATTTTCAGATGGGTGTTATCATTGATGTATATACATATCATTCTTTTATTATACAGTGATAACTTTGAACTAAGTCCTAGTAACCAGTTTAATTGTTTGAATCTACTTTTTATTTCATTTCGTTTATTTAATATATGTTGTCTGCATGTAAGTTTTGCGTCGATTGCTATGCCAAGGTATTTTGCGCTGGGGCAAATTTTTATAATTTCGTCTTTTATTGTGAGTGGGTGTTTAGCAGAGTTTCTATTCGTATATACTACTTCGACAGTTTTCTCTTTGTTAACTTCTATTCCCCATTTCTCGAACCACGAGACTATATTTTTTATTATTTGTTGAAGTATGTCTGTCGCCGCTTTTTCGTCTTGATTGGATGCTAAGAGGACCGTGTCATCCGCGAATGTTGCTATCATGGTTCCTTGTGTCTTTGGGGTTGGAATGTCTGCAGTGTATATTAGGTATAAGAGTGGACCCAGCAAACTGCCTTGAGGCACTCCCGCTGTCATTGTTAGGATCTCAGAGCATTCATCGTCATATTTAATGTAAAAGTATCTGTTGGTGATATAACTGCCTAGCAAGTAATAATAGTTTAAAGGTAGAATATTATTTAGTTTATTCAGAAGTCCTTTGTGCCACACTCTGTCAAACGCTTTCGCAATGTCCAGGAATACAGCCACGTAGTGCTTCTTTTTGTCAATATCATCCATGATTTTGTTCACAACTCTATGAACACGTTGCACAGTTGAGTGGTTTCGTCTAAAGCCGAATTGATGGCTTGGCAAAGCTTTTTGTTGTATCAAGATAGGCTCAATTCTGTCAGATAATATTTTTTCAAATATCTTTGAAAGAGTTGGCAAGAGACTGATAGGTTGATATGAACTGTTTCTTGTTGCGTCCTTATTTGGCTTTGGGATAGCTGTTATTTGTGCTACCTTCCACAAGATTTGAAAATTGTTAAGCCTTATTATAGCATTAAATACATTTCTAATATAGACTATTGTTATGTCAGGTAGTTCTTTCAGTATTTTTCCGTTAATAAGATCATATCCAGGTGCCTTTTTGTATTTTAAACTCTTGATTTGATTCTTGATTTCTGATATCGTTGTCATTTTTATTGCAGTGTTTCGGGTACTTTCGGTATTGGTAAGCTCGGTAATTTGATTGTCCATGTCGTTTCTGAATACCGTTTCAAAATGTTTTGCAAGTATATTTGCTTTGTGTTTATTCGTTTTTGCCCAAGTATTATCTAGTGTTTTTATGGGGGGTTTATGTGGTATTGCACTGTTTAGTTTTTTGGTTGCCCTCCATAATGAGTAGTTCGTTGATGTTTTCGTTTCTAAGTTCTTTACGTAACATTCAAATTTTTTCTCCTCAAATTGTTTCAATATTATCTTCAGTTCATTTGCCACTTTGTTGAATTTGGCTTTGTCGTCTGGGTGTCTAGTGCTTTGCCATCTTTTCCTGAGTTTCCTTTTTTGTCTTATTTTATGCTTAATGTGAGCTGGGACAGTAGTAATTTGGGATGGGCTTAGAATTGGGGTTGATTGAGTTGCTGCTTTGACGATGTTGTCATTTAGGTATGCTATTGCTGTGTCAAGTTCCTTATCAGATTTCAATGAAATGTTTGTTGTCATGTCATTTTCCATTGATTGGCGAAATTTGTTCCAGTCGGTTTTGTAGTTATATAAGCCAGCAGCTATTTTTGTATCCGGTGTGCTTTGAAGGGTCAATAAAATTGGAGAATGGTCTGATAATAAATCTAGACATGTTTTTATTGTTAAGTGGTCGTGCAATATGTTCTTTGTAACACAGAAATCAATTAAATCAGGTAATTTTTTGTTGTCTGTTGGCCAATAAGTTGGTTCTCCCGTGCTAATAAAGCGACTATTATTCTCTTTTATAGCGTCTAGTAGTTGGCGGCCTTTCACGTTTGTCAGTGTTGACCCCCTAATGGAGTTTTTTGCAT
Organism: Clusia tigrina; assembly: GCA_920105625.2. NCBI lineage: Eukaryota > Metazoa > Arthropoda > Insecta > Diptera > Clusiidae > Clusia > Clusia tigrina. Next base: position 345,672,492 of record OV050030.1, read on the forward strand.
TATAGTCTCCTCCAGCTATGTAACGACTACCCAATGATTTTAAATAGTCTATGTATTGAGCCTTTGTGTTGTTATGTTTGGGTGGACAGTATACAGCTGACACAGTAATTGGCCCTCTCAAGTCACTTATCTGTATTGAGGTTGCTTGGATATGATGTGATTTATATCCTTCTAGTTCTAGGCACCTAATAGATTTTTTTTAATGATAAGTGCTGTCCCTCCATGGGCTCGATTGTCAGGATGATGTGTATAATAAATGTTATAGTTTGGTATGTCATTATAGCTTCTATCAGTAGTATGCGTTTCAGATATTAGCATAATATCGATTGAATTTTCGTACATAAACGTTTTAAGTTCTAGTAAGTGGCGTGATAGCCCATTGGCGTTCCAAATAGCAAAAGTTATTTTATTTCTGGAACCCATCTAGTTTTGATACAAGCAGTGTCACAATGTTCATCATACTTATCATTTGAGTTATTAATTGTTTCATCATTATTTTTAAATCTGATAGATCGTCGTTATTCTGTGTTGATGTCATGCTGTTTGCTGCTGCGTTAAGGTTTTGAGTTAAGTCTGCTGCTGTATTTACATATGACATACTTTAGCATATGACATTCCAGGTGTGTAGTTTTTATGTGTTTGTACTGTGGGTATGTTTATAGATGGTTCAGCAAAATTTTGTTCTTGAGTAGGAGGGATTTCTTTTTTACGTAAAGTTGGATATTTTTTAATTTGTAGTGATTTGTAAATCATACAGCCTTTGTAGTTAGCTGTGTGGTTTTCATTGCAGAGAGCGCATTTAATTTGCTGTTTCATATCGCTTTGGATGTTACATTTAATTATGCTGTGGTTACCTGCACATTTGACACACTCAGGGTCTTTAGTACAATAGTTTTTAGTGTGTCCATATGTTTGGCAATTTGTGCATTGTGGAATAGTTCTTTTTTGGTGTGGTGGTTCGAAATTTACTTTGCAGTGTAGAAGATGGTTTAAGGAATAGATGTCTTTGTTGTTATCGTTTGGTTTAAGTTCCAGAGAGAATAAAGGAAGTGGTTGTCTATTTTTTTGCAAGTTGTGAATGTTTAGTACTTCGTGTCCTAACTCTGCCAGTTCAGCTATAATGTCGTCTTTCTCCGTTGATTAATGCATATTTCGTAAAATTACCTTAAGTCCACGTTGTTCCTTTGGCTTAAATGTATAATATTTGGTTTCTTTTTGCTTAAGCAATTTTATTATGCTTGTGTAATGCACAGATTCAGTCGGCTGTATTTTGACTTCGTTTTTGGTCAGAGCTTTCATCTCGTAATTTGTATTTGGTAGATGATTTAGAGCTTTAGTTAGTGCATTCATATTTGCTACGTGTCGGATAAGATCGCCCTCCATCATTTATTTTATAAATTTTTATTTTATATAATATTAATTATTTGTAAACTTGTATTCCGGGCCACCCTAATACTGTTTTTCTATAATTGTCACAACATACATACATACATAATATGGTTCCGTTTGACCATTATGTAGTCATTGTCGTTAGATGTTTACATCTTCGATGCAAAGAAGAATAACAACAACAGCGCGATTTGAAGTTATTTACTTCCAATGTTCTATTCAGCCGCTGCATTGTTATTGTTATTCCCTTTGCTTTCGCTGCTTAGAATAACTGTCTGATTTTGGTCGAATGTTTAGTGGTCCGATGACTTACAGTTTCAGTTCAGTTGTTATTGAGTTGAGAAACATATCACAGAAAAAGAAGTGATTGTTAAAAGAGCCATAAGTTTAGAATTGTTTATAATAGACAGAAGAAAATTGCGAACAAAAAAGAGCCACAGAGCCATATAATAAAGAAAGGACCAAACTGAGTTAAATTAAAATTAAATAAAGTGTGTTTAATTTTAAATAACAATAGAAAAGTGTTTCTGTGCAACACTACGTTTTGTATATATATGGGTGGTGGTTTTTGAGGATGCTTTGTTATTTGTTTCTGTATGGTTGAATTTGTTTTTGTCCCACTGTTATTTTGCTCATCAGTTCTGTCATTTAGTGTTAGTAGTTCGAACCTGTTTGATGTATTTGGAGCGATTGAATTACTCAGCCAATATTCTTTTAGTGTTGCTTGTGTTGTTGCTATTTTGGTCCGTTAATTTGTTTGGCGATTGCTTTTCGCGGTTTCGCTTTCGGCTACTCTCCGCTGAAGTTTTGTTAGTGTTTCTATTATTTGAGTTTTGTACTTTCGTGTTAATTGTTGCTGTTGTAATTGGTGTTGTTGTGTCAGTAGACATGATCATTGCGCTCGAATTTTGCATTCTACTTTTCGCTGTCGCGGCTATGGTTACAGTACAAGCGTTTTGTGTTGTTGTTGTTCTTCCTGATGTTGTGTTTGGTGGATAATGTTCCATAATAGTAGAGGGTGTCGCGCATTGGACACTCCAAGGTAGTGAAACATTCGTAGTGGTGTCGTTTAGGAGAGCGGCAGAGCAGGACCTGGCTCTGGTCTCTGCTGCTTCGACTGGCACATTGCCGCCGTTACCCTGTGTGGACACAAATGAGAAATATGCATTTCTATTTGATACTGTTTTTTGCTGGTGAGTGTCAGAGACACTCATTTTAGTTATGTTGTTGTTTTTTGTTGTTTGTATTTCAATTGTGTATTTTTGTTTTCTAATTATTGTTAAAAATTTATTTAAATTATGTGTCCCAGCTAGTAATCGTGAACTAGGTTCTCACCGATCACTACACTTTTGCACTATTGTAGAAGATTCGATTGGTTTGAAGTAAATTTTAACTCGCGATTTGGTAAAATTTCTGACCGACCGTCTCTGTTGACGTTGAAACTGTTCTAGAAGGAAAAATAAATGCAACAACAATATGGCTTGCAGCATCAATGACATGCCAGAACAACACTTTTACACGTTTGACAATAATGGATTTTTGCAGCTATAGTGAATGTCGCATAAGGTTGAAGTGGTGCAACGACAACATCATGCCCTCAGCAACAGAGAACGGATATGGCAGAATCGGACAACAGTTCTTGGAGGCCATGCACTGAAGCTGGCATATAAAAACAGCAGCCCCCAAGGTATCTCTTTTGACTCCAGAATTCGAAGCTTTTCCACCAACCGAAACGCTCAGATATCTCACAGGGAAACTGAGACAAGGCACATAGAATTCCTGATAACATTCACAATTAGTGAATACAAGGTTTTTAATCGGTATATATAAGACCAGAAATATAAACGCCTAGTGAGACCAATCGGAATTACTGAATACAACGTTTATAATCGGTATTCTAATAAGAGCAGAAACACAAACGGCTACTCAGACCATTCAAAATTAGTTAATACAATGTTTTGAATCGGTATTCTAATAAGACAAGGAATAAAGAAATTAGTGAATAAATGGTTAATAATTGGAATTTTCGTAAAACCAGAAATACAAACGCTCACCAAGACAATTCTGAATTATTGGATTATAAATTTTATAATCGATAGTCCATAAATACCCAGAATCATTAACGCTTACTGAGACTTAGTTACAGTAGCTTAGCTAAGAGAACACATTTTGAGGTCAACAAATATAAATAGAAATTTGAATTGGAAACAAGAAGATAAATATTAATTTTTGTGTTATCGGATCCGAGCAATCCAGGGAGTTTACCCCGGAGAAAAAGGATCGCTACAATAGAATCTTCACATATTTGCTAAAATCAAAGTGCTTGGATTAAAATGGCATGTTTTATATTCGTTGCTCCAGAGTAAGTCAGCTCTATCTATTGAAAACATGTTTCGGTTATACAAAGAATCCTGATAAGAGATTCAATTATGTTGTTCTGTTTTATATACTAACATTGAAATACTTCAAATCATCCAATCGAAGAGTCTCCGAACCATCGTCGATGCACCACAGTTCCTTTCCAATACAAAAACCGCATCCAATCGCTTATAACTGAAATGGCTTCCAGTTGCTGACGATTACACAATATTACCAACCAAATTTACAAGATGATCAGATTACTACAAAATTATTAGTACCCATATCTAGTTAAGCGTCTCATTAAAATAATGTAAAAATCTATATACGGGCATAGAAAATTCCAATAATGTTTTTCTTAAGGCAACAAAACTATCGACACCTTACAGTTCAAGCACGAAGCTTCTCCAGAATTATTGTTGTCAGAATAACATATATGCAATTGCCAGAGTGACATAGAGGCAAATATTAGCAGGAGAAAGCTGGTTAGAAGAGCATGGCAGAAGTACTGGTTTAGGAAATTCTAACTTCATATATATATACGAGTATATATATATATATATATATATATATATATATATATATATATATATATATATATATATATATATATATATATATATATATATATATATATATATATATATATATATATATATATATATATATATATATATATATATATATATATATACATATATACTCGTATATATATATGAAGTTATAGATATATATATATATATATATATATATATATATATATATATATATATATATATATATATATATATATATATATATATATATATATATATATATATATATATATATATATACATATATACTCGTATATATATATGAAGTTAGAATTTCGTAAACCAGTACTTCTGCCATGCTCTTCTAACCAGCTTTCTCCTGCTAATATTTGCCTCTATGTCACTCTGACAATTGCATATATGTTATTCTGACAACAATAATTCTGGAGAAGCTTCGTGCTTGAACTGTAAGGTGTCGATAGTTTTGTTGCCTTAAGAAGAACATTATTGGAATTTTCTATGCCCGTATATAGATTTTAACATTATTTTAATGAGACGCTTAACTAGATATGGGTACTAATAATTTTGTAGTAATCTGACCATCTTGTAAATTTGGTTGGTAATATTGTGTAATCGTCAGCAACTGGAAGCCATTTCAGTTATAAGCGATTGGATGCGGTTTTTGTATTGGAAAGGAACTGTGGTGCATCGACGATGGTTCGGAGACTCTTCGATTGGATGATATATATATATATATATATATATATATATATATATATATATATATATATATATATATATATATATATATCATCCAATCGAAGAGTCTCCGAACCATCGTCGATGCACCACAGTTCCTTTCCAATACAAAAACCGCATCCAATCGCTTATAACTGAAATGGCTTCCAGTTGCTGACGATTACACAATATTACCAACCAAATTTACAAGATGGTCAGATTACTACAAAATTATTAGTACCCATATCTAGTTAAGCGTCTCATTAAAATAATGTTAAAATCTATATACGGGCATAGAAAATTCCAATAATGTTCTTCTTAAGGCAACAAAACTATCGACACCTTACAGTTCAAGCACGAAGCTTCTCCAGAATTATTGTTGTCAGAATAACATATATGCAATTGTCAGAGTGACATAGAGGCAAATATTAGCAGGAGAAAGCTGGTTAGAAGAGCATGGCAGAAGTACTGGTTTACGAAATTCTAACTTCATATATATATACGAGTATATATGTATATATATATATATATATATATATATATATATATATATATATATATATATATATATATATATATATATCTATAACTTCATATATATATACGAGTATATATGTATATATATATATATATATATATATATATATATATATATATATATATATATATATATATATATATATATATATATATATATATATATATATATATATATATATATATATATATATATATATATATATATATATATATATATATATATATATATATATATATATATATATATATATATATATATATATATATATATATATATATACTCGTATATATATATGAAGTTAGAATTTCCTAAACCAGTACTTCTGCCATGCTCTTCTAACCAGCTTTCTCCTGCTAATATTTGCCTCTATGTCACTCTGGCAATTGCATATATGTTATTCTGACAACAATAATTCTGGAGAAGCTTCGTGCTTGAACTGTAAGGTGTCGATAGTTTTGTTGCCTTAAGAAAAACATTATTGGAATTTTCTATGCCCGTATATAGATTTTTACATTATTTTAATGAGACGCTTAACTAGATATGGGTACTAATAATTTTGTAGTAATCTGACCATCTTGTAAATTTGGTTGGTAATATTGTGTAATCGTCAGCAACTGGAAGCCATTTCAGTTATAAGCGATTGGATGCGGTTTTTGTATTGGAAAGGAACTGTGGTGCATCGACGATGGTTCGGAGACTCTTCGATTGGATGATTTGAAGTATTTCAATGTTAGTATATAAAACAGAACAACATAATTGAATCTCTTATCAGGATTCTTTGTATAACCGAAACATGTTTTCAATAGATAGAGCTGACTTACTCTGGAGCAACGAATATAAAACATGCCATTTTAATCCAAGCACTTTGATTTTAGCAAATATGTGAAGATTCTATTGTAGCGATCCTTTTTCTCCGGGGTAAACTCCCTGGATTGCTCGGATCCGATAACACAAAAATTAATATTTAACTTCTTGTTTCCAATTCAAATTTCTATTTATATTTGTTGACCTCAAAATGTGTTCTCTTAGCTAAGCTACTGTAACTAAGTCTCAGTAAGCGTTAATGATTCTGGGTATTTATGGACTATCGATTATAAAATTTATAATCCAATAATTCAGAATTGTCTTGGTGAGCGTTTGTATTTCTGGTTTTACGAAAATTCCAATTATTAACCATTTATTCACTAATTTCTTTATTCCTTGTCTTATTAGAATACCGATTCAAAACATTGTATTAACTAATTTTGAATGGTCTGAGTAGCCGTTTGTGTTTCTGCTCTTATTAGAATACCGATTATAAACGTTGTATTCAGTAATTCCGATTGGTCTCACTAGGCGTTTATATTTCTGGTCTTATATATACCGATTAAAAACCTTGTATTCACTAATTGTGAATGTTATCAGGAATTCTATGTGCCTTGTCTCAGTTTCCCTGTGAGATATCTGAGCGTTTCGGTTGGTGGAAAAGCTTCGAATTCTGGAGTCAAAAGAGATACCTTGGGGGCTGCTGTTTTTATATGCCAGCTTCAGTGCATGGCCTCCAAGAACTGTTGTCCGATTCTGCCATATCCGTTCTCTGTTGCTGAGGGCATGATGTTGTCGTTGCACCACTTCAACCTTATGCGACATTCACTATAGCTGCAAAAATCCATTATTGTCAAACGTGTAAAAGTGTTGTTCTGGCATGTCATTGATGCTGCAAGCCATATTGTTGTTGCATTTATTTTTCCTTCTAGAACAGTTTCAACGTCAACAGAGACGGTCGGTCAGAAATTTTACCAAATCGCGAGTTAAAATTTACATCAAACCAATCGAATCTTCTACAATAGTGCAAAAGTGTAGTGATCGGTGAGAACCTAGTTCACGATTACTAGCTGGGACACATAATTTAAATAAATTTTTAACAATAATTAGAAAACAAAAATACACAATTGAAATACAAACAACAAAAAACAACAACATAACTAAAATGAGTGTCTCTGACACTCACCAGCAAAAAACAGTATCAAATAGAAATGCATATTTCTCATTTGTGTCCACACAGGGTAACGGCGGCAATGTGCCAGTCGAAGCAGCAGAGACCAGAGCCAGGTCCTGCTCTGCCGCTCTCCTAAACGACACCACTACGAATGTTTCACTACCTTGGAGTGTCCAATGCGCGACACCCTCTACTATTATGGAACATTATCCACCAAACACAACATCAGGAAGAACAACAACAACACAAAACGCTTGTACTGTAACCATAGCCGCGACAGCGAAAAGTAGAATGCAAAATTCGAGCGCAATGATCATGTCTACTGACACAACAACACCAATTACAACAGCAACAATTAACACGAAAGTACAAAACTCAAATAATAGAAACACTAACAAAACTTCAGCGGAGAGTAGCCGAAAGCGAAACCGCGAAAAGCAATCGCCAAACAAATTAACGGACCAAAATAGCAACAACACAAGCAACACTAAAAGAATATTGGCTGAGTAATTCAATCGCTCCAAATACATCAAACAGGTTCGAACTACTAACACTAAATGACAGAACTGATGAGCAAAATAACAGTGGGACAAAAACAAATTCAACCATACAGAAACAAATAACAAAGCATCCTCAAAAACCACCACCCATATATATACAAAACGTAGTGTTGCACAGAAACACTTTTCTATTGTTATTTAAAATTAAACACACTTTATTTAATTTTAATTTAACTCAGTTTGGTCCTTTCTTTATTATATGGCTCTGTGGCTCTTTTTTGTTCGCAATTTTCTTCTGTCTATTATAAACAATTCTAAACTTATGGCTCTTTTAACAATCACTTCTTTTTCTGTGATATGTTTCTCAACTCAATAACAACTGAACTGAAACTGTAAGTCATCGGACCACTAAACATTCGACCAAAATCAGACAGTTATTCTAAGCAGCGAAAGCAAAGGGAATAACAATAACAATGCAGCGGCTGAATAGAACATTGGAAGTAAATAACTTCAAATCGCGCTGTTGTTGTTATTCTTCTTTGCATCGAAGATGTAAACATCTAACGACAATGACTACATAATGGTCAAACGGAACCATATTATGTATGTATGTATGTTGTGACAATTATAGAAAAACAGTATTAGGGTGGCCCGGAATACAAGTTTACAAATAATTAATATTATATAAAATAAAAATTTATAAAATAAATGATGGAGGGCGATCTTATCCGACACGTAGCAAATATGAATGCACTAACTAAAGCTCTAAATCATCTACCAAATACAAATTACGAGATGAAAGCTCTGACCAAAAACGAAGTCAAAATACAGCCGACTGAATCTGTGCATTACACAAGCATAATAAAATTGCTTAAGCAAAAAGAAACCAAATATTATACATTTAAGCCAAAGGAACAACGTGGACTTAAGGTAATTTTACGAAATATGCATTAATCAACGGAGAAAGACGACATTATAGCTGAACTGGCAGAGTTAGGACACGAAGTACTAAACATTCACAACTTGCAAAAAAATAGACAACCACTTCCTTTATTCTCTCTGGAACTTAAACCAAACGATAACAACAAAGACATCTATTCCTTAAACCATCTTCTACACTGCAAAGTAAATTTCGAACCACCACACCAAAAAAGAACTATTCCACAATGCACAAATTGCCAAACATATGGACACACTAAAAACTATTGTACTAAAGACCCTGAGTGTGTCAAATGTGCAGGTAACCACAGCATAATTAAATGTAACATCCAAAGCGATATGAAACAGCAAATTAAATGCGCTCTCTGCAATGAAAACCACACAGCTAACTACAAAGGCTGTATGATTTACAAATCACTACAAATTAAAAAATATCCAACTTTACGTAAAAAAGAAATCCCTCCTACTCAAGAACAAAATTTTGCTGAACCATCTATAAACATACCCACAGTACAAACACATAAAAACTACACACCTGGAATGTCATATGCTAAAGTATGTCATATGTAAATACAGCAGCAGACTTAACTCAAAACCTTAACGCAGCAGCAAACAGCATGACATCAACACAGAATAACGACGATCTATCAGATTTAAAAATAATGATGAAACAATTAATAACTCAAATGATAAGTATGATGAACATTGTGACACTGCTTGTATCAAAACTAGATGGGTTCCAGAAATAAAATAACTTTTGCTATTTGGAACGCCAATGGGCTATCACGCCACTTACTAGAACTTAAAACGTTTATGTACGAAAATTCAATCGATATTATGCTAATATCTGAAACGCATACTACTGATAGAAGCTATAATGACATACCAAACTATAACATTTATTATACACATCATCCTGACAATCGAGCCCATGGAGGGACAGCACTTATCATTAAAAAAAATCTATTAGGTGCCTAGAACTAGAAGGATATAAATCACATCATATCCAAGCAACCTCAATACAGATAAGTGACTTGAGAGGGCCAATTACTGTGTCAGCTGTATACTGTCCACCCAAACATAACAACACAAAGGCTCAATACATAGACTATTTAAAATCATTGGGTAGTCGTTACATAGCTGGAGGAGACTATAATGCAAAAAACTCCATTAGGGGGTCAACACTGACAAACGTGAAAGGCCGCCAACTACTAGACGCTATAAAAGAGAATAATAGTCGCTTTATTAGCACGGGAGAACCAACTTATTGGCCAACAGACAACAAAAAATTACCTGATTTAATTGATTTCTGTGTTACAAAGAACATATTGCACGACCACTTAACAATAAAAACATGTCTAGATTTATTATCAGACCATTCTCCAATTTTATTGACCCTTCAAAGCACACCGGATACAAAAATAGCTGCTGGCTTATATAACTACAAAACCGACTGGAACAAATTTCGCCAATCAATGGAAAATGACATGACAACAAACATTTCATTGAAATCTGATAAGGAACTTGACACAGCAATAGCATACCTAAATGACAACATCGTCAAAGCAGCAACTCAATCAACCCCAATTCTAAGCCCATCCCAAATTACTACTGTCCCAGCTCACATTAAGCATAAAATAAGACAAAAAAGGAAACTCAGGAAAAGATGGCAAAGCACTAGACACCCAGACGACAAAGCCAAATTCAACAAAGTGGCAAATGAACTGAAGATAATATTGAAACAATTTGAGGAGAAAAAATTTGAATGTTACGTAAAGAACTTAGAAACGAAAACATCAACGAACTACTCATTATGGAGGGCAACCAAAAAACTAAACAGTGCAATACCACATAAACCCCCCATAAAAACACTAGATAATACTTGGGCAAAAACGAATAAACACAAAGCAAATACACTTGCAAAACATTTTGAAACGGTATTCAGAAACGACATGGACAATCAAATTACCGAGCTTACCAATACCGAAAGTACCCGAAACACTGCAATAAAAATGACAACGATATCAGAAATCAAGAATCAAATCAAGAGTTTAAAATACAAAAAGGCACCTGGATATGATCTTATTAACGGAAAAATACTGAAAGAACTACCTGACATAACAATAGTCTATATTAGAAATGTATTTAATGCTATAATAAGGCTTAACAATTTTCAAATCTTGTGGAAGGTAGCACAAATAACAGCTATCCCAAAGCCAAATAAGGACGCAACAAGAAACAGTTCATATCAACCTATCAGTCTCTTGCCAACTCTTTCAAAGATATTTGAAAAAATATTATCTGACAGAATTGAGCCTATCTTGATACAACAAAAAGCTTTGCCAAGCCATCAATTCGGCTTTAGACGAAACCACTCAACTGTGCAACGTGTTCATAGAGTTGTGAACAAAATCATGGATGATATTGACAAAAAGAAGCACTACGTGGCTGTATTCCTGGACATTGCGAAAGCGTTTGACAGAGTGTGGCACAAAGGACTTCTGAATAAACTAAATAATATTCTACCTTTAAACTATTATTACTTGCTAGGCAGTTATATCACCAACAGATACTTTTACATTAAATATGACGATGAATGCTCTGAGATCCTAACAATGACAGCGGGAGTGCCTCAAGGCAGTTTGCTGGGTCCACTCTTATACCTAATATACACTGCAGACATTCCAACCCCAAAGACACAAGGAACCATGATAGCAACATTCGCGGATGACACGGTCCTCTTAGCATCCAATCAAGACGAAAAAGCGGCGACAGACATACTTCAACAAATAATAAAAAATATAGTCTCGTGGTTCGAGAAATGGGGAATAGAAGTTAACAAAGAGAAAACTGTCGAAGTAGTATATACGAATAGAAACTCTGCTAAACACCCACTCACAATAAAAGACGAAATTATAAAAATTTGCCCCAGCGCAAAATACCTTGGCATAGCAATCGACGCAAAACTTACATGCAGACAACATATATTAAATAAACGAAATGAAATAAAAAGTAGATTCAAACAATTAAACTGGTTACTAGGACTTAGTTCAAAGTTATCACTGTATAATAAAAGAATGATATGTATATACATCAATGATAACACCCATCTGAAAATATGGGATCGAAGTATGGGGGGCAGCAAGCAAAACGAATATACAACTGATTCAAAGAACACAATGCAAAATACTGCGGACAATAACAAAAGCCGACTATATATATAAGAAATGAAGACATACACCACGATCTCAACATTGACTCGGTGGAAGACACTATTAAAAAATGTAGCAGCAAATACACAGAGCGCCTAAAAATTCATCAAAACGGAGACGTGCGCCAATTGCCGGCAATGGAAAAAACAAAAATAAGACTCAAACGAATTGGATCCACAGAACTTCCACATAGAATCTTTTAACGACACTTTTCGTATATAAATTAATTATATATAATAAAATTAAATGATGTTCTGTGGTAATGACTGAAGAACATATTAAGGTCCATAGCAGCATTTAAAAATTACTTATTGTTCACGAACAGAATGTAATTAAAAATGGGGCAAAAATAATAAAAAAAACCAAAAATTTTTCCTTAGACCACCTTATATTTATTTGTTGTCAGTTGACAGTCATAAATATTGTGTTTGAATATTACTTTCTGCTGATTTCCTTTCTGCTATGTACTTCCTGGTCAACGCCGATCGTGCTGTCGTTTTTTTTTTTGTGCTTCAATTCTATCTTTACATTTTGTTAGAATGATATTTGCTGAGTTGATGCATTCGGTAATTTCTGTCGCAATATGTTATTATAAAACGTATTGGTTGTTTTATCTGTGGTCAGTCATTTGGTTAATTGTTTGTGTAACATTGCAACTTTGGGTGTCGACTTATTCTTTGTACATTATATTGGACAGCCCTGCGCATATCTTGTGTTGTTGGTAGGTGCTTTCATGTAAGCTGTGATAATTTTCTTCAAAGGCATGCATATTTTGTAACAACCAATCGCATGAGCAGTTTCCTCTTTCTGAGCAGGTCGCTGGTACTGTGTTCTGCACTCCCACAGTCGCATAAGACAAAATGGTGGTGTGCTAAAATAATTATGTAGAGGTAAAATTTAGTTATAAATTTCAAGTCAAGATTCTAAACGCAATTTTTCAGTATACATCTTCTTGGCATAAATTCAACTAGTTTTTCAGTAAACTTCCGTGGAATTCATATTTTCCATGTTTTTTTTTTGTTCGCAGAGCACTTCAAATTGTATACAGGCAAGCTTACTTTTCATAATGGCCTATGCATTTTCTATGATTGTGAGGGTCAATCCCATTTTTATGGCGCCATTTTGATTTACTCAAGGCAGAGACGGTTTGGGTTATTGTCGTCTTGCAGAATCCAATTTTCATTATTGGGTCTAAACATTTTCTTTATTGTCCCAGAATCCTTCAGTGGTCTAGGAAACGGCAAGCTATTCAACCACCTCACGATTGATGAAGTACCCCTTAGGCGCAAGTTCTAGGTTGACATACCAGATCTAAGGGTATCAAGGAGTCTGCTAGGGACATACCACCTAAAGAAATTCGAATCACTCATTAACCTCCCTGAGAATAATCTTGTAACGACTCTTCTTTTGCCGGGGTATCCTCAGCGGAGTCCAAGAGTCTTACAGAATTAGATTTAACTTTATTGATTCTTTTCTGAGTTTACAACAGAACTCGCGTGACCAGTTGCTTGTGAGGTAACTGACAAGCATGACTTGATGTAGTTTGAGGTGAGTACCGGAACACGCGTGACTTGAAACGGATCTGAGGTGAGTGCCGGACACGCGTGACTTAAAAAGGATCTGAGGTGAGTGCCGGAACACGCGTGACTTTAAATAGTTGAGGTGAGCGCCGGAACACGCGTGATTGGAAAAGATCTGAGGTGAGTGCCTGAACGCACTTGACTTGAGATGAGTACCGGAACACGCGTTGCTTGCAAAGGATCTGAGGTGAGCGCCGGTACGCACGTGACTTGAGATGAGTAACGGAACACGCGTGACTTGAAAAGGATCTGAGGTGAGCGCCGGAACCCACATGACTTGAGATGAGTACCGGAACACGCATGACTTGAAGTAGTTCTGAGTTGAGTACCGCGTGAAAGCGTTTGAAGAACGAATGAATGATTTCACGCATTTTCGACTTTATATATTTTTTTTCGCCTACTGTTGTTTTATAGTTTTGTGTGAGTGAAATTTGTCAGTGGGCAAATTTCATCTTCACACTCTTAGGATAATGTATGCATGTGCTGAGACAATGCCGACTCTCTTTCTCACACCCTGGAAATAGTTGTAATTATTCCAAGATTCTGCTAGTGATGTGAAACCTCTGGAGCAAAAACTTGTCATAAAGTTTATCCAGAAAGTACGGGTCAAAGATGTACTTTGAACCTTTGATGGGGCACAATAGATCGCAAGGTCGCGTTGCATGTACATCCCTATACAATAATCAACATGTTCTTCTGCAAACTTTCCATAATGAATAATCCGTTACATTTTTGTATGTTCCCTCTACATAAAAATCTCCAATTCTCTGATGACCCTCTTTAAAATGGCACGTCTTCTAGTTCACCACGAATTGCGTTACACGAGGTTTAAGTAGCAAAAAAAAAACAACAACAATCGATGCTTTCAGTTTTTCAATCTGATTTATTCTGATATTAAAATTTGATTTTTACAATTATTTAAAACTTATTAATTATTGCTTATGCTCTATGTTTAAAATAATGTAAATATTATCAAATAAAAGTTTTGCTAAAGAAGCGTCCTGACGCTTCCCGTTGCTTAGTCGGTGTTGATTTGTGCTGTGGTCTTGTTGTTGGTATTGCTATGGTGTACGGTGTCGCTCTTTTTCGTGTTATATTGCTATTGTTGTTGCTGCGCGTATTACGTCCATGTTATTCTTGCGCATGTTACGTTGTTGCTGTTGTTGCTGCGGTGTCATCTACTGTGGAGGTAACGTGACTTCTCCTTGGAAAGAAGTGACGGCAGAAGGATTGTGAAGGAGACGGAACGAATTCTTCGTTGTGTGAGATGTTGTACGTTACTGATGGTCTTCTTAACTTGTATATGATGCTTATTGTGACCAGGATCCCGATTATAATCATGGCTCCACATGTGTAATTGTTTCTTATCACAGTTTCTTCTTGAAGCATAGTGATGGCCTCCTAATTCTCGAAATAGTACTCCTTAAGGTTTTATAGGTTAAGTTCCTCAGGGTGAATTTCAGCATGCTAACTTCATCCCAAAAAATTGATGGTCCCTGATTATCGCTACTTTGCAGTGTTACAAATGCAGTATCGCTGTGCTTTCTATAATGTATGGTTTTTTTTTTAGTGTATTTGGTATATTGATAAATAGAATATAATTGTCTTTTGGTTGGGATTCTGATGCTAATTTCCCTACTTCATGGAATACGCAATGGGCTTTTTTGTTGTGTAAGATACGGCCTACGCAAGATGAGTTTGACGGGGCTTCTCGGAGGGTTGAGGATTTACAGAGGTATGTATTTGCTATCCTGGGACATGCTTCGTCAAAGTACCGAATGTCTTGGTTATTGTGTGATCCATATGGTTTTGTTAGAATTTGTTTTGTCTCGAATTCTGGAAGTGGTAATATGATAATTGGTAGTTTTCTTTAGATAGATTTGGTATTTGAATATTGAAAATTATGTTGGATTCATTGCAATAAGCTTGTAATCGCAGTAATTCGTACAATTTTACATCTACCTCAGTTTGTACGGATTGTTTATGTAAGTGACCTTTAAATTATTGTGAATTCAATATTAACTTTGAGATTATGTCTAGTTTCGCTAGTACTATTGCTTCGCTGATACTGATTAGGTGATTAGTTAAGAGATCTATGTTGTAATTAATTTGGTTCATATACGGTTTCTGATGATATATCCTCGGTTTCTTTTATTTTGTTTTTTGTTTCTCTGGCATATTTATTCAGAAAGTTATCTATAGTTTCTTCTTCTTTGTTGATATGAGTGGTTATGGTTTCGAATCTCTGTATCATTTGGTTCATTTGTGAGTGTTTTACATCCTTAGTTAAAGGGACGTGTTTACCCTAAGCTCTTAGAAATTCTATACTTACTAAAGTATTATCCGCAATTTGTTCCGACTTTTGGCACTGGGGTTCTGCCTCGGGCCATCCGTCGCTGATTCGTCATTTGCGTAGTGTTCGGTGTGAAATTTTTGTGGTGTTTGCATCGAAAAAATTGTGAACCTTTGGCTGAGTTCGCAAGGAAAAGCGCGCCAAACTAGTTCTAAACCCGAATAAAATCACTCAATTCCATAATAACACAAACAAAAGTGCCGAAATTCGCAAGCTCGTGTCTAAACAAACCGCGACAAGCATATGACAACTTTTTGTCAATGCTGAACTGCATTATCAACACTATATTAAACAGTGCTGCCACATTGCTAGAATTTGAAACTAAAATGAGTAACTTAAAAACACCACCACCTGGTGGGGGGTCCAAAGAAAAAATACAAAATATTGAATCGCAAAACACAGAATTGCTCGAAAAATCCAAAACTTCGAAAAATTATGCTCATTGTTAAAAAACGAGTTATCTGTACTCAAAAGTGAGAATGTAAAACTTAAATCAACCGAAAATTATAACAACACAAAAATTATTGATAATGAAAAAAAGTATGAGACTGATGAGGATGAACTAGCCAGAGAGACGGACTGGATCCTCAAAAAGAAAAGACCAGCCAAAAAACGGAAGGCAGAGTCCTCTGCGGAAGTGATCACACAAAGTGGACATACAGTTTCAAGTGATAAAGTGACTGTTACTACTAGTAAAATAGCTCGACCTCCTCCAATTGTTGTCAACAGCACAAAAGATTTTAAGAAATTACACACCCAGCTTATTGCAACTATAAAAAACAAGTTCTTTGTGAAACTTATTAATAATGGTGCATACAGAGTAATAACTTTTGACTCTTCTGACTACCGGGCTGTTACGAAGTTGTTAACTAATGAAAGTATCCCTTGGTTCAGCTATGAAGACAAGCAAACCAGGCCAATAAAAATAATGGTAAAAAATCTGCACCACTCGTGTGATCAGGAATCCATTACAAGTGATTTGAATAATCAAGGCCTCAAAGTAATTAGTGCTATTAACAAACTTAAAAGGAAGACTTGATATGTTCGTTCTGACATTCGACTCTTCTGAAGATGTGAAGAAAATTTACGAAATCAAAACATTTTAAAGATTGAACCAATAAAATCATCTAACTTAATTCCCCAGTGCAAAAGTTGCCAATCATACGGCCACACAAAAAATTTATGTGGGAAACCTCCACGATGCGTCAAATGTGCTGGCAAATATATATCTTCAGAGTTCCAAAAGCCAATAGCTGATAAACCTAAATGCTGCAATTGTGGTGAGTCACATCCAGCAAAAAATCGCGGCTGTGTAATTACGAAAGAATTACAAAAAATCAGATCGATGAAGACAACTTTTGTTAAAACGAAGGATCGCGATAATAATCAATTTGCGCGTCAAAAAATGTCCCCACCCAAATTGGACCATCTACGAGTACTAAAGCAGCAAGCTATGCTCAAATAACGAAAGGCTCTGCTCCCAATTTTGTCCCACAAAGCACCGATGCGCTGTCAATAATCTTGGCAAAGCTAGACCGCCAGGAAAAAATGTTCAAAGCATTGGAATTGCGCTTGGGAGCCCTGGAGCACAACATGCAATTTTTAAATTATGACTGATTGTCTAAGACTGATTTTATTGAATGCAAATGGTTTAGCCAAACACAAATATGACCTGGAAGTCGTGCCTAACAATGAAGGTATTGATATATGCTTAACTGCTGAAACTCATTTTACTAAGCAATCGCATGTGTCCTTTAAAAAATACGCGCCTTACCATACCATCCTGACAATTGTGCAAGGGGTGGTAGCGCAGTCATAATCAAAAGCTCCATTAAACAGCACTTGGAGGACCAAATCAGCACAAATGAGTTTCAAACCACATCCGTTTCCGTTGAAACTTCCACACAACCACTGGTCCTAACTGCTCTATATAGTCCACCTAGGCACCAGTTGAAATATGAAGACTTTTTCTCTTTTTAATCGTTTCCATGGTCGTTTTATAATTGGAGGCGACTACAACCCAAAAAATACGTTTTGGGCCTCAAGGCTCACCACGACAAAAGGAAGAGAATTATTCAAAGCCATGCAGCGTACATGTTGTAATTCAATTTCTACTGGTAAACCAACATATTGGCCATCGGATACTAGCAAAGTTCCAGACTTAATTGACTTCTTTGTCTGCAAAAACATTCCTGCAGCGTATTTAACTACACTGAAGGATTTGATCTGAGTTCTGACCATTCGCCGGTGCAATTGGTAATTTCCCAAACCCCAACATTAAATCAACGCACATCGACGTTAGTAAATGCTTGTACTGACTGGAATTACTTTGAAGTGCAGCTAGAACAATTAGCCAAGTTTGATTCTATTATTACCAGTGAGCAACTTGATGATGCTGTACTCCACTTTACACAGCAAATATAGATGGCAGCGTGGAATAGTACGCTTACACTAACACTTGTTCTGCACGGGAAAAAATATCCAACGAAACGGAAGCTACGGAAACGTTGGCAACAAACCAGATCTCCAGCAATCAAATCGAATTTAAACTTAGGTAGTAAACATTTACACACAGCAATCAAGTCATACAATAATGACACATTTAATCGATTTCTGATGGATCTTACGGCTGACAAGACCAAAAAATACTCATTGTGGAAGGCGGCTAAATCATTCAGCATGCCTGTTAATTGCATTAACAGTTGATGTGCAAACCTCATTGGGAGGTATGTAACATTCAAACTTTTAATGCATAACATCTTCTTTTGCATACAATTAGGCTTGTGTTAAGCAAACCTTGCCAGCTTAACGATGGAATTTGCATTGTTGACAAAAACTCCAATATATACTACATCAGCGAAGGCATTGCACTGGATGAAACATGATATCAAGTGCAATACGCTGAGAAACTCAATTCAAGGCCAGCTTGCAAATTTGTCAATAATGCACATTTCATGGTTATGCTGTCAATTCAATAATACCTAATATGTATAGCCAAATTATATGTAATATATGTATATAGAAAATGAATAAATACCCACGATTGGCACATTCAAAAGTCAGTCAATCAGTAAGAGTGAACTGTGAGTCTTTTCATTTTAACTTAACATTGATTGATTCTCCTTCTCCGACACCAAGGTTTATGTGCCTGTTGTCAAACCCACCATCAACTCGGTACAAGCACCGCTGTTGACATTAGGTCCTTTTTCAACGATACCAAGGTTTACGTGCCTGATATCAACTTTATAATCAACTCAGTACAAGAACCGTTGTTGAAATTCGTGTTTTTGAATGCTATGTGCATGATTCGTTGTTGTCGTCTGCTGATGAATGTGGATACTACCTGGTAGCTGTTTGCTGCCTACTGAAGGATGTTTGAATGATCAGTGGATCGCATGTATGCTACCGCTCCATAGGCACGTTCTGATGACGTGGCGTGGCACGCTGATGGTTTGGCATTGCTAGTCACAATAATGATGTTACCAATAATATTGGGATCTCCAGTGCAAGTTAATCGTTTTGGTTCAAAACTTGGCATCCACTTCGAAAATATAGGATCAGTTGCTATTTCATCTACCGAATGGAACTTGCTCGTATACTACGATCTGAAACCATATTGGACAGAAGCATCAACGCTGTTCAACGGTACCAGCACCCTACGTCAACTTTGCCGAAAGATTAAACAAAACTACACTTGTAGTCATCTAACTGACAGCTTCGATCGACTTGAAGCAGAATTGCGTGTAGATAATAATCTGATAAGAAGCAGTCGCAACAGGAGAGGGGCAGTAAATCTCGTTGGAAACCTTGCACATACACTATTTGGCGTGTTAGATTCAGAGTATTCCAAAAAGATGTCAAGGACAATATCAAACGTCAAAGAAAACGAGTCCAATCTGCTACATCTGCTGAAGAATCAAACATCCATCATTGATTCCACCGTCAACATCATAAAGCAGGATCAGATAGCGGTTAAGACAAAACTTGATGACTTTGACCAACAAGTGAATCAAATGTGGAATCAATTGCAGAAAGAAGACGAAGAGCTACAACAATCGAAATTGTTGGAACTATTCAACGCTCTGGCAATTCAACTAACTCTAATCGCAACCGATTTACAACGTACACAGTCAGCTATACTGGATGTTCTCACAGACACTCACCATGGTAAATTCAATCCGCTACTTTTAACTCCCGAGCAGTTGCACACCGAAGTTGACAAAATTAAACTCCACCTGCCATCATCATTAGAACTACCTGCAAATCAAGAGGACTTAATACAACTGTATAGGATAATGAAGGTCAAGGGAGGACTCACTCAGGACCATGTTGTGTTTAAGATTACATTACCGTTGGTGGAACATGACCGATTTGAACTCTTTCTGCTCATTTCGGTACCAAATTGGATCAACAACACTATGGTGGCAATTGATACATGCACCACCTTTCTAGCCACAAATGCTGCTCGCGATCAATACCTCCGAATTAGCTCCGACGACTTTGCATCATGTGAGCGAATCAATCAAATTGAATACGTATGTTCAAATGTTCCAATCCGGTACAGCTATGAGGCTGAGATGTGTTCCTGCGAAATCAATTTGTTTAACAACAACACTCAACCAAATTGTAAACTAAAACCTGTGGCCAATAACATTACGTGGCTACCATTGAAGAAAAAAAATCAATGGATTTATGCAATTCCGTCAACTTCACGAGCCACTGCAGTCTGCGGCAAGGAAATCATCCCGTTGACACTGAAAGGCTCAGGACTACTGACACTTCAGCCAGAATGTGTGCTGAAACACAATGCAATCTCAATACAAGGGCAAGAATCCGTGTCCAGTGCGTTAACAGCATCACGCACAAGTCTAGGAAAAATTACAGAATTATCTAATAGTGAACAAATAACCCCACTATTGCAAAAAATCAACGCGATCACTTACACAACACAACTGAAGAATCTCACAGAATTACACAATGCTCTGGCCAAGGAAAAACTGATGACACTGCACAAAATTCAACCACCAGACTATTACCACCATGCGGTCAGTTATACCGCACTGTTCCTGTCCGTGATACTTTTAATTACTGGGCTCATATGGAAAATACGAAGTCAACGTGGCGTCAATGTACCAGAAATCATCACGTCAACAGATACGGTGCCTCAGCCTCGCCCTCGCCACCAACCAATAGAGAATCTTATATAGGTTGAGCTGTGCTCAACGCGCGGGAGAAATGTTAATTGCATTAACAGTTGATGTGCAAACCTCATTGGGAGGTATGTAACATTCACACTTTTAATGCATAACATCTTCTTTTGCATACAATTAGGCTTGTGTTAAGCAAACCTTGCCAGCTTAACGATGGAATTTGCATTGTTGACAAAAACTCCAATATATACTACATCAGCGAAGGCATTGCACTGGATGAAACATGATATCAAGTGCAATACGCTGAGAAACTCAATTCAAGGCCAGCTTGCAAATTTGTCAATAATGCACATTTCATGGCTATGCTGTCAATTCAATAATACCTAATATGTATAGCCAAATTATATGTAATATATGTATATAGAAAATGAATAAATACCCACGATTGGCACATCCAAAAGTCAGTCAATCAGTAAGAGTTAACTGTGAGTCTTTTCAGTTTAACTTAACATTGATTGATTCTCCTTCTCCGACACCAAGGTTTATGTGCCTGTTGTCAAACCCACCATCAACTCGGTACAAGCACCGCTGTTGACATTAGGTCCTTTTTCAACGATACCAAGGTTTACGTGCCTGGTATCAACTTTATAATCAACTCGGTACAAGAACCGTTGTTGAAATTCAGCTGTTAAATTTAGTTTAACACTGTGCTTCAGTTAAAATCAACGATCCACTGTGGGCCAAAACAAGCGCGCAAACAGCCAAGTTTTTTGCTGAACATCTTGAAAATACCTTTAGTCCAAATGAAGGAAATGATGAAACAAAACCTGAGGACATTGTTGCCAATGGATGTGCTAGTGAAATATACTTTGCCACTATCTAATGTTTTCAAAATGAAGTGCTGCGATGTATTGTTAATGCACCATACTATGTTAGAAATAGCGATCTCCATCGTGATCTTGGCATGCCAACTGTCACTGATGTGACAAAAAAAATTGCCATTTCTCACAAACAGTGACTGAAATCGGATGTCAACGTTGCAGCATCTAGTTTACTTCTGATGACTTCGTAGCGTAGGTGATTAAAACGGAAAACAGTGTCAGACCTAATGGAACTCGAGTAGCCGATATTTTATTTATATGTTATATGTTAGCGTGCACATAAAATACTTAACGCTTTTTTTTAAATTTGTTTAATTTATTCGAACATTATAAGTGATTTGAATAATCAAGGCCTCAAAGTAATTAGTGCTATTAACAAACTTAAAAGGAAGACTTGATATGTTCGTTCTGACATTCGACTCTTCTGAAGATGTGAAGAAAATTTACGAAATCAAAAACATTTTAAAGATTGAACCAATAAAATCATCTAACTTAATTCCCCAGTGCAAAAGTTGCCAATCATACGGCCACACAAAAAATTTATGTGGGAAACCTCCACGATGCGTCAAATGTGCTGGCAAATATATATCTTCAGAGTTCCAAAAGCCAATAGCTGATAAACCTAAATGCTGCAATTGTGGTGAGTCACATCCAGCAAAAAATCGCGGCTGTGTAATTACGAAAGAATTACAAAAAATCAGATCGATGAAGACAACTTTTGTTAAAACGAAGGATCGCGATAATAATCAATTTGCGCGTCAAAAAATGTCCCCACCCAAATTGGACCATCTACGAGTACTAAAGCAGCAAGCTATGCTCAAATAACGAAAGGCTCTGCTCCCAATTTTGTCCCACAAAGCACCGATGCGCTGTCAATAATCTTGGCAAAGCTAGACCGCCAGGAAAAAATGTTCAAAGCATTGGAATTGCGCTTGGGAGCCCTGGAGCACAACATGCAATTTTTAAATTATGACTGATTGTCTAAGACTGATTTTATTGAATGCAAATGGTTTAGCCAAACACAAATATGACCTGGAAGTCGTGCCTAACAATGAAGGTATTGATATATGCTTAACTGCTGAAACTCATTTTACTAAGCAATCGCATGTGTCCTTTAAAAAATACGCGCCTTACCATACCATGCTGACAATTGTGCAAGGGGTGGTAGCGCAGTCATAATCAAAAGCTCCATTAAACAGCACTTGGAGGACCAAATCAGCACAAATGAGTTTCAAACCACATCCGTTTCCGTTGAAACTTCCAAACAACCACTGGTCCTAACTGCTCTATATAGTCCACCTAGGCACCAGTTGAAATATGAAGACTTTTTCTCTTTTTAATCGTTTCCATGGTCGTTTTATAATTGGAGGCGACTACAACCCAAAAAATACGTTTTGGGCCTCAAGGCTCACCACGACAAAAGGAAGAGAATTATTCAAAGCCATGCAGCGTACATGTTGTAATTCAATTTCTACTGGTAAACCAACATATTGGCCATCGGATACTAGCAAAGTACCAGACTTAATTGACTTCTTTGTCTGCAAAAACATTCCTGCAGCGTATTTAACTACACTGAAGGATTTGATCTGAGTTCTGACCATTCGCCGGTGCAATTGGTAATTTCCCAAACCCCAACATTAAATCAACGCACATCGACGTTAGTAAATGCTTGTACTGACTGGAATTACTTTGAAGTGCAGCTAGAACAATTAGCCAAGTTTGATTCTATTATTACCAGTGAGCAACTTGATGATGCTGTACTCCACTTTACACAGCAAATATAGATGGCAGCGTGGAATAGTACGCTTACACTAACACTTGTTCTGCACGGGAAAAAATATCCAACGAAACGGAAGCTACGGAAACGTTGGCAACAAACCAGATCTCCAGCAATCAAATCGAATTTAAACTTAGGTAGTAAACATTTACACACAGCAATCAAGTCATACAATAATGACACATTTAATCGATTTCTGATGGATCTTACGGCTGACAAGACCAAAAAATACTCATTGTGGAAGGCGGCTAAATCATTCAGCATGCCTGTTAATTGCATTAACAGTTGATGTGCAAACCTCATTGGGAGGTATGTAACATTCAAACTTTTAATGCATAACATCTTCTTTTGCATACAATTAGGCTTGTGTTAAGCAAACCTTGCCAGCTTAACGATGGAATTTGCATTCTTGACAAAAACTCCAATATATACTACATCAGCGAAGGCATTGCACTGGATGAAACATGATATCAAGTGCAATACGCTGAGAAACTCAATTCAAGGCCAGCTTGCAAATTTGTCAATAATGCACATTTCATGGTTATGCTGTCAATTCAATAATACCTAATATGTATAGCCAAATTATATGTAATATATGTATATAGAAAATGAATAAATACCCACGATTGGCACATTCAAAAGTCAGTCAATCAGTAAGAGTGAACTGTGAGTCTTTTCATTTTAACTTAACATTGATTGATTCTCCTTCTCCGACACCAAGGTTTATGTGCCTGTTGTCAAACCCACCATCAACTCGGTACAAGCACCGCTGTTGACATTAGGTCCTTTTTCAACGATACCAAGGTTTACGTGCCTGATATCAACTTTATAATCAACTCAGTACAAGAACCGTTGTTGAAATTCGTGTTTTTGAATGCTATGTGCATGATTCGTTGTTGTCGTCTGCTGATGAATGTGGATACTACCTGGTAGCTGTTTGCTGCCTACTGAAGGATGTTTGAATGATCAGTGGATCGCATGTATGCTACCGCTCCATAGGCACGTTCTGATGACGTGGCGTGGCACGCTGATGGTTTGGCATTGCTAGTCACAATAATGATGTTACCAATAATATTGGGATCTCCAGTGCAAGTTAATCGTTTTGGTTCAAAACTTGGCATCCACTTCGAAAATATAGGATCAGTTGCTATTTCATCTACCGAATGGAACTTGCTCGTATACTACGATCTGAAACCATATTGGACAGAAGCATCAACGCTGTTCAACGGTACCAGCACCCTACGTCAACTTTGCCGAAAGATTAAACAAAACTACACTTGTAGTCATCTAACTGACAGCTTCGATCGACTTGAAGGAGAATTGCGTGTAGATAATAATCTGATAAGAAGCAGTCGCAACAGGAGAGGGGCAGTAAATCTCGTTGGAAACCTTGCACATACACTATTTGGCGTGTTAGATTCAGAGTATTCCAAAAAGATGTCAAGGACAATATCAAACGTCAAAGAAAACGAGTCCAATCTGCTACATCTGCTGAAGAATCAAACATCCATCATTGATTCCACCGTCAACATCATAAAGCAGGATCAGATAGCGGTTAAGACAAAACTTGATGACTTTGACCAACAAGTGAATCAAATGTGGAATCAATTGCAGAAAGAAGACGAAGAGCTACAACAATCGAAATTGTTGGAACTATTCAACGCTCTGGCAATTCAACTAACTCTAATCGCAACCGATTTACAACGTACACAGTCAGCTATACTGGATGTTCTCACAGACACTCACCATGGTAAATTCAATCCGCTACTTTTAACTCCCGAGCAGTTGCACACCGAAGTTGACAAAATTAAACTCCACCTGCCATCATCATTAGAACTACCTGCAAATCAAGAGGACTTAATACAACTGTATAGGATAATGAAGGTCAAGGGAGGACTCACTCAGGACCATGTTGTGTTTAAGATTACATTACCGTTGGTGGAACATGACCGATTTGAACTCTTTCTGCTCATTTCGGTACCAAATTGGATCAACAACACTATGGTGGCAATTGATACATGCACCACCTTTCTAGCCACAAATGCTGCTCGCGATCAATACCTCCGAATTAGCTCCGACGACTTTGCATCATGTGAGCGAATCAATCAAATTGAATACGTATGTTCAAATGTTCCAATCCGGTACAGCTATGAGGCTGAGATGTGTTCCTGCGAAATCAATTTGTTTAACAACAACACTCAACCAAATTGTAAACTAAAACCTGTGGCCAATAACATTACGTGGCTACCATTGAAGAAAAAAAATCAATGGATTTATGCAATTCCGTCAACTTCACGAGCCACTGCAGTCTGCGGCAAGGAAATCATCCCGTTGACACTGAAAGGCTCAGGACTACTGACACTTCAGCCAGAATGTGTGCTGAAACACAATGCAATCTCAATACAAGGGCAAGAATCCGTGTCCAGTGCGTTAACAGCATCACGCACAAGTCTAGGAAAAATTACAGAATTATCTAATAGTGAACAAATAACCCCACTATTGCAAAAAATCAACGCGATCACTTACACAACACAACTGAAGAATCTCACAGAATTACACAATGCTCTGGCCAAGGAAAAACTGATGACACTGCACAAAATTCAACCACCAGACTATTACCACCATGCGGTCAGTTATACCGCACTGTTCCTGTCCGTGATACTTTTAATTACTGGGCTCATATGGAAAATTCGAAGTCAACGTGGCGTCAATGTACCAGAAATCATCACGTCAACAGATACGGTGCCTCAGCCTCGCCCTCGCCACCAACCAATAGAGAATCTTATATAGGTTGAGCTGTGCTCAACGCGCGGGAGAAATGTTAATTGCATTAACAGTTGATGTGCAAACCTCATTGGGAGGTATGTAACATTCACACTTTTAATGCATAACATCTTCTTTTGCATACAATTAGGCTTGTGTTAAGCAAACCTTGCCAGCTTAACGATGGAATTTGCATTGTTGACAAAAACTCCAATGTATACTACATCAGCGAAGGCATTGCACTGGATGAAACATGATATCAAGTGCAATACGCTGAGAAACTCAATTCAAGGCCAGCTTGCAAATTTGTCAATAATGCACATTTCATGGCTATGCTGTCAATTCAATAATACCTAATATGTATAGCCAAATTATATGTAATATATGTATATAGAAAATGAATAAATACCCACGATTGGCACATCCAAAAGTCAGTCAATCAGTAAGAGTTAACTGTGAGTCTTTTCATTTTAACTTAACATTGATTGATTCTCCTTCTCCGACACCAAGGTTTATGTGCCTGTTGTCAAACCCACCATCAACTCGGTACAAGCACCGCTGTTGACATTAGGTCCTTTTTCAACGATACCAAGGTTTACGTGCCTGGTATCAACTTTATAATCAACTCGGTACAAGAACCGTTGTTGAAATTCAGCTGTTAAATTTAGTTTAACACTGTGCTTCAGTTAAAATCAACGATCCACTGTGGGCCAAAACAAGCGCGCAAACAGCCAAGTTTTTTGCTGAACATCTTGAAAATACCTTTAGTCCAAATGAAGGAAATGATGAAACAAAACCTGAGGACATTGTTGCCAATGGATGTGCTAGTGAAATATACTTTGCCACTATCTAATGTTTTCAAAATGAAGTGCTGCGATGTATTGTTAATGCACCATACTATGTTAGAAATAGCGATCTCCATCGTGATCTTGGCATGCCAACTGTCACTGATGTGACAAAAAAAATTGCCATTTCTCACAAACAGTGACTGAAATCGGATGTCAACGTTGCAGCATCTAGTTTACTTCTGATGACTTCGTAGCGTAGGTGATTAAAACGGAAAACAGTGTCAGACCTAATGGAACTCGAGTAGCCGATATTTTATTTATATGTTATATGTTAGCGTGCACATAAAATACTTAACGCTTTTTTTTAAATTTGTTTAATTTATTCGAACAAAATTGCTAGTTAGTATTACCTGTATTTACTAGGTGCGATTATAAAACGTTTCTGTATATGGTATAAGATTCGTTAATAAAAATAAAATAAAATAAAATAAAATTTGGTTCAGTATACTTAAAATTTTAAAGGTTTTTTATTATTTTCGTTACTATGTAGTGGTTGTATTTGTTCGTTCAAGTCGTGTGCGTCGTTTTCGTCCATGGTAAATTTAACAGCAGTGCCTGCACCGTTTACAATGCCTCTTTTGTCTCATTTAGTTGGTGTTAGAGCTTCAAATAAATTCATAGTTCTGTTTTAGTTTGGTTATTTGTACTGAACTAGTCTGTATGTCATGTTTTTCGAATGTTTCTAATGGGTTGGAAATTTTTTGTATATTTAGTTTCACTGGTTTAAGTCGATTTATTGGATGCGATTCTTGAAGTATTGTATAGTTCTTGCGGGTCCTGATTCCATATGTAGCAGTCTTTGTTTTTCTTTTAGGCTTTGTATTTCTATCATTTGCGCGGTCCTAATGGGCGATCTAGAAGGTATTATTAATTTTACGTTAGTGTCATTTATCTATTGTATTCTATAGCGTACTATTTGTATTGTGTAATTTTCTAATTTTTTCCTTATGTATTTTTTGATTTTTCTGGGTGATTATTGTTACTTTATTGTTTTTCTTGACTTTTTGTGGCGAAAATCTAGGTGTTATTTTGTTTCTAGGGTATTTTTTCCTAAGTATTGTTTTATCAGTTGATATATCTTCTGGGTCTGCGTTGTTTCTGTTCCGTTTGTCCGTTTGTCCTTTCTGCAACAAATATTTTCATTTTTTCATTTAGATAGAGTGTTTCATGAAACTGGTTGAGTTTTTCTAGATATTCGTGTTCTTCGTTTAATGATACGCTTGTATTAAACATATGAGACTTGCTATGGAATAGTTCATATGTGGTGTATTTCGTTACTGAATGTATTGGATGTTGTAGATTATTTCGGGTAGAATGTCCTCCTGACAGGTATTAGGGTTGTGTTCTCTACTTGTTGTAGACTTATTCTGCTTATTTCTGTCAATGTTGAAAAACAGGGTCGTTATTGCTGGATTGTTCTAGTGAAGTGAAGTGGAATCGAATATGATATTATTTGCAGAAATCTTGGAATATATTGGCTGCGCATTCTGAGCCTTGATCTTTCGGGGAATGCCGTGAGTACTAATGAAAAGTTCAATTGTTTTAAAACAGAGATGCCTTTTTCTGCTGGGTATAGCCTACTGCAAATTTGTAAAATTTATCGATTATTGTTAGTATGTTATTGCTATTTATTGTATATAAATCGATGTGTAGTATGTCTTATGGTTTTATCGGAGTTTCGGCATTTTGGAATATGGATTTGGTTGCATCATTGTTAATGGCATCACGTATATACTCGTATATGTTCCCTTCAGCGCGTAGCATTTTCGGATGGAATCTAATGTAATTCAAACGTTCAGCCTCGATCTCCGCATACATGTCGACAACATACTGATTAAAATTCTTTGACATTTCAGATTTTGACGAATCATCAATTTATACGCATAATAATTCAACCGTTTTATTTGGAATTTCCACACCTATAACTGAATTTTAAGCTTTTGTAGAAATTGTGTTACCCATTTGTGAGAATATATTTAACTAACCAAGGATTGGCCAACTTAATGTTAATTTGATAGCCGTCTTCCGCTTGCGAAAACAAAATCGGATATTGCAAAGCATCATAATAGCGATGAAGTTCAGAGACACGTTGAATATGATCACTTCTACGATGAAGGAAGGCATCGCCTGCACTAAATTCTTCTCCAACGATTACCACTGCTACATCATCTATTGTTGGAACATAATTAGTAGTTTGCCCAATTGCCGACACTGCGACCTAAAAGATTTTTTGTGTCATACTACATATGTCATTAATGATCCATGTGATCACAATTGTCCGATCTACTATGCCCTATAGGTTTAGTACCGGCGTTTCTTCCGTAATGCCATAGCATTTCGTCGGTTTGGTGATGTCAAATCGTCACAATAATTTATCAGGTTCTTTTCTACATAGATGTTCCTTCTATAGAGAAAGGAAGTAGCTGAAAGTCATGTTCCTTCATTATCTTTTCCGCTTTATGGATAAATTTGAGAATGTCCATATCAGGAGCATTCTTGAATTCTTCCAGAGCCAGCTGGTCGCGGTGGAATATATTCATTCTGGTTCTTGCCAACGCAATGCAGTCGCACAGTATGTGTTCCGTGGTTTCCTCTTCTTCTAGACAGAGCTGGCACTCCGTATCATCAAGAATGTGGATTCTAGTCAGGTGATATTTCAGGTAATAATGACCTGATAGAAAACCTAATATTTTTCCTATGTCTGCTTTGCACATATTGCGCAATTCTTTATTGTAGGTGAATGGCCTTACCAGTCTTTTGGCTTGGCGACGTCCCTCTATCCCTTCCCAGTGTGATATTCTGAGACTATGTTCCCAGTCATCTACCCTGGATTTAACCTCCGCCCAGTTGATACCACAGTATCCTTTGGGGCAATAATCAAATAAAGTAACTAACAACTATATAAAATATTAAACAACTATATAAAACAATACACAAAGTAATTTTTTAAAATAGTTATTTAAATCAACATGACGAAGAGGAGCCAGTGCTAATCTTTTTTTTTTTTTTTTTTTAGTTAGTTAGTTCAGAACTATTGCGTTAGAAAAAATTATTATTATAAATTTAGTGGTGTTGGTCGCTTCAGTCGCCGTGTTGTGCCTGTCCTCTCCAGAAGATTTGAAGCTGGTATGTTAGGATGCTGACTTAGTCGTTCCAGGTATTTATTGCTGTATCTTGCTATTTCTTCATCGACAGTAGGGATGTTTAGGTCGTGAGTGACCCGGGACCCATCAAATTGCAACCTTATTTGTTGCCCCTAAATATTGTAGGTTGTTGAAGCATTCTTCCACCAGTTTCGATTCTAAAGAATATGAAGCTAATGCCTGTAATGCAGCTTGAGTATCTGTCCGCGCACAGATTGAGCTTGCTTGAATTTCAGCCTGGAAGACGCTAGGCCACCTGCCCATTGGTTCTGAGATTTTGGTATTTGGTCCATAGACCTCTGGTGTTTGTTTTTGAACCGTCTGTGAACCATTCTAGACTTCTAGGTTCGACCCAAGGTCCTCCTATGTCCCATTCATCACGGTCTGATATAATAATCTCAAAATTGCGATCAAACTGTCGTTTTGGAATCATATAGTCCGTTATTGAGCAAATTATGTTTTGATCTGTTATGTTATTTAAAATATTGAAATTACCATAGTCATGCGGTTCTTGTCTAGACAAGATCTTCATCTTTAATGCGCTTCTAGCAGCACATTTTTTCACGAATGCGTGAAGTGGGGATAGTCCTATTATGGCCTCAATAGCAGCGGTTGTGCAGTTTCGCATAGCACCGGTGATTGCCACGCAAGCCTGCCTTTGAAATCTTGTAAGTATTTTCTTACCAGATTCTTTTGTTGTCTTGGGCCACCACACAAGGGATGCATAGGTAATGATTGGTCTAACCATCATTACATACATCCAGTGTATCATTTTTGAGTCAAGACAATATGTTCTACCAAAGAGACTTCGACATGCCCACATTGCTCTTGTGGCTTTGTTTATCACCGAGTGTAGGTGAGAGTTCCAATTCAGTCGCTTATCCAGAACTGCACCTAGATATTTGAACTCATCGGAATATTCTATATTAATTCCCTCAACAGCTATTGTACCAAGGTTCAATTTTAATCTGTTTGTAAAAGGAACGAGAATTGTTTTGCTAGGTTTCATGCAGAACCCCTCTGCGCTACACCATTCTGAGATGAAGGCTAGAGCCTGATTCATAATGTCGGATACTGTTCTTTCAAACTTGCAGTGGCAAGTTGGAAAGAACAGTATCCGAAATTACAGCAATGACAGCAACATCGTCAGCATATCCAATTGCCTTGTAGTTTGACTAAGAGATCGTCAATAACTAAAGACCATAGAAGGCGTGACAACATACCGCCTTGGGGACAGTCTTTCATTGCCTTGACTGATACGGCCTCGTCTCCCAGAGATGAGCTAATTTCTCTGCTTTTTAGCATCGTTTTAACCCACCCAACAGTCGGTTTATCGATATTTTTGCAGAGCATAGTCCCCTCTATAGAGCCGTAACCGGTATTATTAAAGGCGCCCTCGACATCTAAGAATGCACATAAAGCAATTTCCTTGGAATATTGAGCTTTCTCTCTCTTTGTTACAAAGTAATGAAGCGCTCCCTCCGTGGATTTTCCCCTATTATATGCAAACTGAGATTGGTACAGAGGTGTTGTTCTGTCTAGCGTTTCTCTGATATGTACATCCACCAATCTTTCCATAGTTTTTAGAAGAAACGACTTGAGACTGATAGGTCTGTATGATTTAGGCAGTTCGCTGGACCTCTTGCCCAATACCACATTAACTTTACGCCATATGGATGGTATGTACTCCCTGCTGAAACTGTTCCTAAAAATATCAACAAGTGATTCAAGCAATATATACTTATCAAGAGGGCTGGAAAAATGTTATCCTCACCTGGTGTCTTGAATGGTTTAAACGACCCAACAGCCCATTTAACCTTGTCTTGGGTAAATATTACTCCAGACAAACTCCAGGATCTTTTGTCTAATACGGGCCATTGGTCACAGGACGGCTGATCCAGTGTCATTGACACTCTAGTTGACCCCGGGAAGTGCACTTGAAGCAGGTAAGTGTCCCTCCTGTTCATTGTATAAGACCCATCTGGTCTTCTTAAAGTTGCAACACTGTTCGAGTGTTCTTTGCGTAAGACTTTATGGAGTCTAGCGCTCTCTGGCGTTTCGACTATGCTTTCGCAAAATTTCCTCCAAGACTCACGCTTGGATCTTCTTAGTTCTTTGTTGTAATTTGCCAGAGCGACCTTATAGTCGTCCCACAACTTCGTGCGTTTACAACGATTGAACAGTTTTCTTATCTTTTTACGCATATCTGCAAGCTTGTCATTCCACCATGGGACCTTGCGAGTCATATTGTGAGCTTTGACCACAGTGCTTTCATGATATGCTGAGATTATTATATCGTTTAGTCGATACACCGCCTCCTCGAGCTCACCAACAGAACTTATAAGTGTAGGCAGCGTATTGTTGGAACATATTATCTTCTGGTATGCTGTCCATCGGGCGTTTTCTCAGCTCTTATGACAATTCTATGATTATCTGACGGCATTCTGTCCAATGCCGTTTTAAACAAAGTCACCAATTAGTTGTGCTGATGAAAATAATCTTGTAAGACAGCAATGATTTCTCTTCGTACGTAAGGAGAAATAGAACGCCGTTGATCATTTGCATCATTGGAAATTCAAAGAAAATAAAAACTGATGAGAACTATCTGCAAATGGCAATAACGGTCCGACTCTGTAGTACACCTGACATTGTATCTTGATATCAAAAGATGTCAAGTTAAAATTTTTGTAAACATTCCCATTGTCGTTTTTTTCTTCGATTACCTTATATGTTGTCATCAAATTAAATCTGATATTATTTGTTGCACCAAACGAAGTCACTTGAAACGAGTACAGCAGTCCGAAGTCGGGTCAGACCGATTTCGAAATTCCATTTACCTTTCCTTGTGCGTATGAGTTCAACAATGGGGATGTTTTCTTCATAAATGATCATTAGGAGCATATCTACGGTAATTTTCGGTAGGATACCTTTAATTCATTATATCGACCCCATAGCTTGTGCATGGCTTTGAAGTGTCAATATAACCACTAATATAAAATTTACTCTAAAAATATTGTATAGATCGTAAGTTATATTAATATGTCAATAGTGGGCGTGGCTGTAGAAATAACACGCCCATTTTTTGTGTGGGGTTTAATGTTAGTAACCGCAACATTCCTGTGAAATTTCATGATATACCTTTAATAGGAACACAGTAATGATTTTTGGCTAATTGTGGGCGTAGCAGTTGTATTGTGATCTCCATATTCTGCACTCGCATTATGGACCCAATCTGCCAATTTTCATTTTGCTGGCATCAATACGAGGAAAGGTAGGATAATTTTAATTTTAGAATCGAAAGTTCCTTATATCAAAAATGGGCGTGTCTTTTTCCTGATCAACCCCATTTGTTGCAGATAGCTTTATAATGTCCACATGCTTCACGTACAATTTCGTCCGTAAATGTTCACGAGATTTTAAGTTACTAATTTTTGGTAATAGTGGCGTGGCAGTTAATATTTACCGCCCACTTTTTGCATAGTATACGAGTATAGTGGGACTCACATCTCAATAATTTCCAAATTGTTTCACTATTCCATCAATTGGACCGAAGTTATAGTAATTTAAAAAAGGTGAAAAAAGTTCCTTATATGGGAGGTAGGCGTGGTCTTTGTCCAAAACGGCCCATATAGCAATCTGGTTCTGTATCTTTGTCCAGACTATACTTTAGCAAAATTTCATTAAGATAGATATAACGGTGTATAAAAAAAATGGACCCAGACGGTCAAAGGGGCAGACGGACAGATGTACAGACGGACGGACAAAACAAAAATTGCTTAGAAAGTGATTCTGATCATATCTGTATATATATGTCCATTGCTACCATGCCTCCTTATTGAAAATGCAACCTTTCTCAAAAGCACAAAATTAGTATTCCCTATTTACATTTTTTAATGGTAAATGAATTGTATGCTTGAATATTCTTCAAGAATGCTTCGCTCTGCTGACGTGCCTTAAAGCAAGGGATGCAATGCGTCTGGTGGACAATTCAAAGCCTGCAATTTAACTTTCCCATTTGCACAGCACAACCCTTGTGTTTCAGCGCTGAATTTGAGTACCTTGCAATGTTCACAAACTTTGTTCACTGAACCAATGGTCACTGATTTGTGTGAACTATAATCTACTTGACTATTATAGTTGAATGCAGCACGATTGAAATGTAATTCCAAATTCTAATTGTTTAGTGTTCCCTGTGCACTTTCATTCGTTCATGGCCATAGCTAAATATGATCCCAGAGGAGTGTTACTCGGGCAGTCGGACCCCATTTTAATATAAATGAATTTGCATTCATTATTTTAGTTATTATTAGTATAATATTATGCCAAAAAAACAAACGATTATTATTCTACATCTTATGATTACTATGGTGCGTTTACAGTGAACAGAAGTGTAAATGGAAAGCAATTGAATCAGATTTTACATTAAGAATAGTTGTAATTTACTAAAAGAACTTGTTAGCATTTGAATTTTCAACTCCAAATTAAATAATACAATTTTTTCGGATTTATTATCACCTTTTTTTTAGAAGTTTCGCAGTTCGTTTTAAAATACAAATGAAGTGACCCCCTAAAAGTTTAATTTAAACGTAGCCCTGATTTCTTCTAATTTTTTTCTCCGAATATTCGCTATTTTAGACAACATCCCAGCAGTGAAACTAACTAGTGAAAATACTAGTAAAACTCATATTATATGTAAAATTCAAATATACATAATATAATAATGTGCACTCGACATGTAAAATAATTTTTGTGCATAAATGAGGAGTGTATTAATTCAGCATGTTAATTCATGGTGCCGCATTTCCACTTTTCTTTGCGAACACTTTGCGGGTATTTTAAAACACACGTTAACTTGAAGATTCTCTAAAATGAGGAATTTCAAAAAGTTGTTGAAATTATAAAAAGAACTGTTTTTCTTCAAATTCCAATGCTTATCTTTACTTCCTTTTTTATTAAATTGACAAGAAAGGAAAAATTTAATATACACGGCAATGAAATGCCGCAGAAGTCAGTAACTGATTAACTTATAGATAAGTTTTGAACTAGTAAATTTACCACTTAATTTTTGCTATTAAATTTAGTAGTATATTTTGAAGACTGCCTATAATTTTCACTACAGGGATATGAAATATTTTTGCACCAAACACAATAAATTCACATACACTATACGTGTGACCAAAAAAAATTGTAAGATCGGTAAATAAATATGGAGGGAATTGAATGTCTTTTCTTATTCCACTTTGGTTTAAGTGTCGCCTCTCTGTGTTCTCTGATACTTACATTCTCTTTTGCTCATACATAAGCTTGAACGTCACTTTATTTAATGTCTCTTTCGCTTTTTAAAATGTTTTCGAATAATTTTCACATTACCCTTTTTTACATTATCCTATTACCGTTACTATCTACATTAAAAAAAAAACCAATTAAATTGGTTGAAAATTACGGGCGGCAGAGAGAAACATACCCCTTTTCCCATTTTGTTTTATACATAGATTAATTATATCTTATGCAATTTTTCTTGTGTAGAGTAGCACGCCAAGTAGATTCTTGTATAATCTACATTAGATTGCCAACTACAGTATGAATATCTACATTGGTTTTGAATGTCATATGGATTTCTATTTCTGTAAGAAGTAGATATCGAAAATAGCCGTTGTATGAAGATTTTGTGCAAAAGGCACTTTCCCGCCACACTTTCAAATTTGTTGGATGACATCAAAGCTAACGTGGATTTGTCGGACAAGGTATCGCTCTCTATAGTGCAGTGTGTATGACAGATTAGTATTACAAAGTCAATAATATCTAAAGTATTGTCAATGTAAGTGGGCTAATATGTGTAATCGTGGAGAACTGTGATACACGAGCAAAAGCCGGTGCGTGTCGACGTGTATTTTCACCTCGTATATACGCGAAAATAATCTCAAAAAAATTAAAAAAGTAGTGTGAAATTGCTAAAAGATTAAAATCTTTCGAAATTGTAAGTCTGTTAAAAATTATAAGTAAGTAGTGCAAAAAAAAGCAAAGAAAATATAATAAATAATAGCAGTTGTCTCACTCCGCTGCTAAGAGTGACAACCAAACTTTCTGTGACTGTGGTGCGTGTATGAGATAAATCAATCTTCATTTTGTTACACTTAATTAAATTTTTCTACGATTCACCAAAATTCATCTTAATTAGTTCAGGTACGCACTTCGTTTACACTTAGCAGCATGAGTATACTTCGCTACTCCCAGTGGGTTGCAACGACATAAACCGACAAATACAAATTAATCAGAAATACTAAAACAATACGGAAGACCCCACAGAAATACATACAATCAGTATACCTTCTTTTATAAACACCACCACTTAAGTGCACTTATAGTATAATAACCACAATAATTTTAACATCAGTATCATATCAGCCTCACTATAAACAACTTCTAATTCTCATTCAAAGTGAGCGCATGTGTTTTTTTTCGGGCTACGTAATTTTTAGAGTTTTAAAAAAATTTAAATCCAATTAAAAGGCGAAAAAGGTGATAAGTCAAATCTGCCAATCAATAATTAGTTACATCGGAGACAGAGAATCTAAAAAAAAATTAAAAAAAAAACTTAAATATAACATAAATAAAAGTTGCTTCGTGTAAGAATTAAAACGAAAAATCGCACACATAAACATAAACATAAACTGTAAACAAACAATAGCTGAGAGGGCGTGCTTTTGAGCACGTTGCGCTCTCCCCAATCGGAACGTAAGCTCGCTAAGGCAGATAATACATCGTACAATGTAAGCAAAGATCTGATGTTCTCTAACGATACAGACAATTTGATGCTTGAGCAGTCGCCCGAACGTTTGGTGATGAAAGCTCAGCATACACTAAATAGTAAAGCAATCAGCATAGACTCAAAAACTGATAATATTCAGCGCCTACGCGTTAATTCACTATCTGCTCTCTCCACAGCAAACACATTAACAGCCACAGCCACCAACAAAGCATTAACCAACAACATTAAACAAACTGGAAAACAGAATAGTTCCGCAATACAGACTGGCATGGATCGCTATATAAATATTAAGCGGAAGCTAAGTCCTTTTAAAAACATGTCAAAAAACTAAAAAAAAAATTATGAACCAAATAAATATGTGGTTGGCAACTCTTACAAAGTGAAAAACTAATCCGATAGTGATAATAAAATTTAACAAAAATCGAGGTATTTAATGAGAAAATAATAACAATTTCGCACAAGCGTGAAAGTGCAAAATTTTCTGCGTCAGAAGAGTGCCGAGCGCAGTGATTCTGAAAACAACTAACTTAAAATTCTTTAATTTTTAAATAAAGTGTAAAAACAAAAACAAAATATACAAAAATAAAAACAACAAAATTATAAAGTGAGAAACAACAAATAATCACAAAGTGAGACAACCGCAAAATAGCACTGCTATTATACGGTTATGTATGTACACAAATACGTTAAATTAAAAGCGGCTTAGCAAGTATCTAGTGTAGAGTTGCCAAAGTTAATTTTAAACAAAAATAAATAATTAAGAAAAAAAATGGGTGTAGACCGTACCCCACCTAGAGGGGAAGGTCAACAACAAGAAGAGCAGCAACAACAACAACAACAACAACAACAACAGCAACGACAACAACAACAACAACAGCAGCAACAACAACAACAACAACAATAACACCGAGAAAAACAACATCAGGAACAACAACAGCAGCATCAACAACTGCAAACACAAAAGAAACCCCTTCTTCAGAATCCGCTCCAAAATTCCTGGAGTCCTCAATGCCCCTCGCCACAATCAAGCTCGACTTTTCCAAATAAAAACAGCTCTCAACAATCTGTCCAACAACAAATTGATCAGCTTCAACGCCAGCTTCAGCTGCTATACAAACAACAGCAACCAGTTGCCTCTCCCCAAGTCACAGTAAGTGTACCCTCCCACGACGAGGACTGGAAAACGGTTCTAAACAAGAAAAGGCAGAGAGAGAGTCCAGGTAAGACAAAGACCACTCAAAAACAAGCTAAACTTGAAAAATACTGGCTAGGAGATCCGAAAGGAACCGAAAATCGATTTTCGTCCCTAGAAGAAGTTGAAGAATGTGACCAAAAAAGCACAGAACATAAAGAAAAAGTGTCTAAGCCCCCACCAATATTTGTTGACAGAGTTACCAATATAGCTCCTCTAATGAAACTATTGTCTGAAGCTGCTCCAAATTCATACGAATTAAAGCTCATAAACAATGAGCAAGTTAAAATCCAGGCATTTTCTCCAGAAGCCTACAAGACAATAGTCAACCAGCTTGAGCTAAAAAACACCGAATTTTTCACCTATAAGCCAAAACAAGAAAGAGGCTTCAAAGTAGTACTGAAAAATATGCACCCATCTATAGGTACAGATGAAATAATCCAAGCCCTGCAAAACCTCGGTCACTCTGACACGAATATTTGGAACATAAAGCGAAGAAACAGAAAATGCCTCTGCCAATGTTTATCATCGAACTTCAAACAAACTCAAACAATAAAGAAATTTATGAAGTCAAATACCTGCTTCATACAAAAATTATTTTTGAGCCCCCCCGACCGACTCGCGATATTCCCCAATGCGCTAACTGTCAGCAGTATGGGCATACAAAAACGTACTGTCGCAGGAAACCAATGTGCATTAAATGCGCCGGAAGCCACACGTCTTCAGATTGTGTACGTAAAAGCAGATCAGATGAAGTCAAATGCGCCTTGTGTGAAGGTAATCACCCAGCAAATTACAAAGGTTGTGTAGTCTATAAAAATCTTCAGAAAATGAAATACCCACAATTAAGGAAAAACGACAATTTACCCATGAATCCTACTCAACAACAGGAAGTTCTGGTAAATCCCAGTACATCAAAACAAACTCAAAATGTACTTTCATACGCTCAGGCACTGAAACACTCAACACAAGCAACTAATGAAAACACAACGGCCCTACCAATTAATACTGTTCCTGCAGAAACCCAAGCCCCGAACGAAATGCGAGAAATGATAATGCTACTCCGGCAAGTCATGCAACAAATCACAACAATGATGAACTTATTAGTGACCCTCACGACTAAGAATTGCTCATCCTCAATCCCATAAAAATCATTCTATGGAACGCTAATGGGCTGCCAAAACATTTATTAGAAATTAAAAAATTCCTTAAAACATACGAAATAGATATACTCCTAATATCTGAAACCCATTTCACCAACAAAAGCCATTTTCAGATTCCGAACTTTAAGTTTTATCACACCCTGCACCCAGATAATAAGGCTCATGCAGGTTCAGCAATATTAATACGCAATAACATAAAACACTGTGAGAGCACATCTTATCGCACAGAAGCTATACAAGTCACGAATATAATTGTTGATGACTGGAAAGGGCCAATTACAATTTCCGCTGTCTACAGCCCACCTAAACACACAATAAAAATGGAGGAGTATGAGAAATTCTTTAAGACCCTTGGCAATAGATTCCTAGCTGGAGGAGACTATAACGCAAAGCACACATACTGGGGTTCCCGTCTCACTACACCAAAAGGTCGACAGCTTTATGCGGCCATTGGAAAATTAAATCTACTCCCTGTCTCTTCAGGTACACCAACATACTGGCCAACAGATGTAAGAAAAATTCCCGACTTGATTGACTTCTGTGTGACGAAAGGTATCATGCTTAGTGATCTTAAATGTAGCCCATGTTTTGAGCTGTCTTCTGACCACTCTCCAGTTCTCGTCGAGCTTAACAACAATCTTGCCCTTCTTCCCAGTCAATTACATAATCACAAAACTGATTGGAATCGCTTCCGATATATGGTATCTTCCACAATTGATTTAAAACTATCACTGAAATCTGAAGAAGATATCATTGCGGCTGTTGAACACTTCAACAACTGCCTGCAACAAGCTGCGTGGGACTCCACGCTCCCACTAAATGAACGAAAATCAAAGAACATCTCCAAACCTATAAAAGAAAAACTGAGAGAAAAGCGATATGCAAGAAAAAAGTGGCTACAAAATAGACATCCTGAGGACAAGAAAAAATTAAATGCGCTTACAAAAGAACTTAAAGAGATCCTTAATAACGAACGAAACACCCAACTCCATCATTACCTCAGTAATCTCGATGCAACAGCTGCTACAGAATACTCTCTCTGGAAAGCAACTAGGAATCTAAAGAGACCCACAATGTTCCAATCCGCTTTACGAATGGAAAATAACGAATGGGCTAAAAGTGACGTTGAAAGAGCAGTCACATTTGCCCGACACTTAAAAAAAGGATTTACCCCACATGAAATCGAGCCCCCAGCATGTGTAACAGAAGAAGTGAAAAGTGTTCTGAGTAATACCCATCAGATGGACCTACCCATACGTAAATTTTCCAAATCTGAAGTGAAAGCAGCTATTGATAAGCTAAATATTAAAAAAGCCCCTGGGTACGACCTTATCACTGGGAAAATAGTAAAACAACTTCCAGAAGAAGGAGTGACATATCTTACCTACTTATTTAACGCGGTACTAACATCTGGCTTTATACCTCCCCAATGGAAAGTGTCACAATTAAAAATGATTCTCAAACCCGGAAAAAGCGCTGATAAAGTTGAATCGTATCGCCCAATTAGCTTGTTACCGATTGCTTCTAAAGTCATGGAAACCCTTTTCCTGAAAAGACTACTCCCAATTATAGAAGAGCGAAAGCTAATTCCAAATCATCAATT
Source organism: Clusia tigrina (assembly GCA_920105625.2). Lineage (NCBI taxonomy): Eukaryota > Metazoa > Arthropoda > Insecta > Diptera > Clusiidae > Clusia > Clusia tigrina. The sequence continues at coordinate 345,713,905 of OV050030.1, forward strand.
TGGATTCAGGAAAAAACACAGCCCAATCGAACAGGTTCATAGGATAGTTGAGTATATACACAATGCATTCGAACATAAACAATATTGTACAGCAGCGTTTCTTGACATCTCGCAAGCATTTGATCGCGTTTGGCACGATGGCTTGCTTTACAAAATAAAAACTACACTCCCCATTAACTACTATGTGTTAATCAAGTCCTATCTTACAAATAGATATTTTTTCGTAAAGCAAGGTGAGGAACAATCTGAGCTCCATGAAAGCTCAGCAGGCGTACCCCAAGGAAGTGTCATGGGCCCAATACTTTATCTACTTCACACGTACGACTTACCATCAGCTAAAGGAGTCACCTTAGGTACCTTTGCAGATGACACTGCTGTCTTAGCTGTTGACACTCTCCCACACTTAGCTTCCTCTAAAATCCAGAGTGGGCTAAACAAAATTACTGACTGGCTAAAAAAATGGAAAATCAAGTTGAACGAAACAAAATCAGTCCAGGTTACATTCACTCTCAAACGAAACACCTGCCCACCCGTTAAACTCAACGGCATAAATATACCCCAATGTAATGAGGCTAGATACCTTGGGATGCACCTCGACAGAAGATTAACTTGGAAAACACATATATTTACAAAACGAAAATCACTCGGTATAAAGCTCAGAAATCTACACTGGCTCTTGAATCGAAACTCCAAAGTCTCAATCGATAGCAAATTGCTCTTGTACTCAGCAATTTTAAAACCAGTTTGGACATACGGTATTCAGCTGTGGGGCACTGCGACAACTTCCAATGTTGAAATACTTCAAAGATTCCAATCAAAGACCCTAAGAATGATTGTAAACGCGCCCTATTATGTCACAAACAACCAAATCCATCGTGACCTCAAAGTTCCTACAGTCGCCCAAGAAATAAAAAAACTCTCTACTTCGCACAATCTGAGACTCCTAGTGCACCCAGATCCACTGATATCGGAACTCACTTCCAACCCCATCACTTTCATCCGACTGAAGAGAAAATCCACAACAGATCTCCTGTGCTAATAGGCAATGGCTGCACCACTGGGTGTAGTCCATAAAAGACAGTAAATACAAAAATTAGTCTTAAGTTATTAAATATTGCTGAATGTGATTGAATGTAACAGATTGCAATAAAATATTTGGATATTAAAAAAAAAAAAATAAATAAATAAATATGAAGAATGCACCAACACAGTACCTAGCCAAAATAATGAAGGTAGAGAAATACTTAAAGAAGTCAAACCTCCCCCAATTTATCTGCGCGAACGCTGTTCTAATATGCTGGTCGCTAGACTATCTAGCTTGATAGGGCAAAAGAACTTACATATAGTTGCATTAAAGAATGGAGACTTACACGAAACAAAATTTCAGATTTATACTAAAAAAAATGATCGCTTGGCAATCAACTACCTTGACAGTAGTAAAAAACTATTAAACGTATCAACTGAAAACCAGTAGAGGTTTGGTTGTCGTATTGAAAAGAATAGAATCAGATGTCGACCAATCTGAGATGAAAGAAGCACTGATCGAAACCGGTTTCAACCCAAAATCCATATTTAACATAAAAAATAAGAATAATACCAATGTTCCGAGTGGAGCTTGAACCAGAATCAAGAAAGCTGCAAAAAAACGAAGTTCATCCAATATAAAATATGCGATGCCTTATGCACCGCCGAATTTCAGTTGAAGAGCCCCACGCAACGGTCCTGTACAATACACAAACTGACAGGAGTTTGGTCATACTAAATCATATTGCACCCTACGCCCCATTTGAGTTGGTTGTGGTGACGTCCACCCATCCTCTGCCTGTACGGCCGATAAAAAAAATTAAAATGCTCTTACTAGAAAATGCAATAATTGCGGCGGAAGTCATACAGCGAACTATAGAGGTTGCCCCTTGTATGCTGAGCTGAAAAATAAAATACGCCAACAGATGGATAGAGGTCGACACGAAGATACTTACGTAGCGCCTCTACACCAAATCCCGACTATTTTCAGCAACAAACATGCTCCACCTGTTATGAGTTACTCTAATGCGCTGAAATCAAATTTAGCTCAAAATTCAAATACCAATAAACAATCGCAAAATCTAGAGGCAGTGCTCTTAACCTTAACGCAATGTATGACACAGTTCATGTCCTCAATGCAATCAATGATGCAAGAACTAATAAATAATCAAAATCAACTTTTGAAATCCATACTTGCAAACAAATGAATACGCTAAAAATTTGTCATTGAAACGCGAACGGTATTAGCCAGCACCAACTTGAAGTGCAAAATTTCCTTATTAACAGCAAGATAGACATATTACTCATTTCTGAAACTCACCTTACTCTGAATCACAATTTTAAAATAAAAGGTTATAAGTTCTACAAAACGATACATCCGGATGGGAAAGCTCGATGTGGGACAGGCATACTCATAAAAGACCGCATAACACACCACTCACTAGAAAACTACGACAAGGAATATCTCCAAGTGACCTGCATCTGCCTGCAATGTTGTGACGCCAACATAACGGTATCATCTGTTTATTGTCCACCAAGATACACTGTCACAACAGCTCAGTTTGAAATACTTTTCAAGTCGTTGGGAGAAAAATTTATAGCAGCCGGTGATTACAACGCTAAACATACGCATTGGGGTTCACGCCTTATAAATCCCAAGGGTAAACATTTATAATACGCCTTGACTAATCGGTGTGGCAGAATTGACTATGTGTCTTCTGGTAAACCCACTTACTGGCCTACGGATCAACGGAAGATCCCGGACCTACTAGATTTTGCAATAACTAGTGTCCCAAATCAGAAAGGCGTTCGAGGAGAAACAATACTTCTTTGCAGTGTTCCTCGATGTCGCACAAACCTTTGACAAAGTGTGGCACGAGGGCCTCGTCTATAAAATAAGAAAACTGCTGCTTTCTTTCCATAGTATCCTGGAATCATACTTTAAGGATAGGCGATTTCAAGTCAACTGTAAAGATTACCTTTCACCAGAAATGGTTATATTGGCTGAAGTACCTAAACGAAGTGTTCTTGGATTGATACTGTACACACTATACACCTCAGATTTACCAACAAACAATTATCTGCTCACCTCAACTTTTGCCGACGACACTCCGATTTTATCTTGTCAAATAGCATCGCGTGATCTCAACGAACATTTACAAGTGGTTGAAAATTGGCTTTTGAACTGTCGCATCACAGTAAATGAACAAAAAAGCACACACATAACATTTACACTCAACAAACACACATGTCCTCCTATCATACTCAACAAACAAAACTATCCCACAGGAGTCAGAAGTAAAATTTTTAGGCATTCACTTCGTCAGTCGCCTTACCTGGAGAACACACATAGAAAAGAAAAGAGAGCATATCGAAGTAAATGCTGCAAGTCTTAACTGGCTTTTGAATTCAAATTCAAATCTAAGCCTTGACTACAAAGTACGCTTATACAAAGCCATAATAGTGCCCATCTGGACATATAGAATTCAGCTGTGGGGAGAAGCAAAAACATCAAACACCGAACTCTTGCAAAGGACCCAGTCTAAAATACTACGCACGATCACTGGTGCACCGTGGTTCATGAAAAACCTAAATATTCATCGATATCTAGGTGTGCCCGTAATAGGCCAGAAGCATTCTCATGTCAAAAAGAAGTACCAACTAAAATTCTCGAACCACCCAAATATACTAGCTAGGAGTTTATTACAAACAAGCCCACGAACCGCTTGAAGAGAGCAGACTTATCACCATTGTAAACTATTATTAAATAAGCCATCATTACTAATTTCTCTAATTACTTTTATTTTTATTGTTTTTCTAAAATAATAAGTGTTCACCATACAGTGGTAAGGAGCAGTGATACATTGTTGTCTAGTTTTAAGATATAAATATTTACTTATTGTTAGTCTATATATGTTGTGTTACAATATATATGAATTGTATAAAAAAAAAAAGATCAACAATAATATATGCAGCAGACCACTCTAAAATATCAACGCAAACATTGTTTGTGAATGCAAAATCTACATCTATGCCTGAACAATGTTACTACTTGATTGGCCAGCGTACAGCGAACTTATCACTGCCTACTTTTAGTTATTCGAGAGCTATGTAACTCGCTTAGTAGTTTGCCCATGAAACGGAAAGTCCATAAAAAATGCGAAAAATAGATATTCTTAAGAAAACCAAGCATCTTTGCGAAAGTACTTTGAAGGTCTGCTAATCCGTACACGATTCTTAATGATGAAGAAACCCCACCCTTGGTTATACAGACCCCAATCAAACTCATCCCCCAATTTGTCTTGACTCAGTGAGCGTTATTGAGCCATTAATTACTCTATTAAAAGAAACATTTAATAACCAGTTTGAAATGAAGATCAATAGACAGATAAAGTTAAAATACAGCCACAAACCTATGATTCCAAAAATTTTAGGTTAGTTAGAAGGCAAAATACACAATTTTATATGTACACGCCAAAAGAGGAGAGAAGTTTTAAAGTGATCCTGAAAATATGTCTCCATCGGAGATACAACCAACCTACCTACCTTGTCGAGTTGAGACATAACAGAAAACCTCACCAAACTTTGTAGCAGAAGCTGAAAAGAAGCCAAATAATAAAGATATTTATAACATTAAGACTATATTGCCCTCTGGAATGACCTTTACAATTCCACGCCCCAGGAGTGAAATGCCCCAGCGTCCAAATTTTCCATAATATGGTCACACAAAAACTTACTACCGGAGAAGCCCTAAATGTAAAGTTAACCTCAACGATGTCATATGTGTACTATATAAGAGAAATCATGCATCTAACTATTAGGAATGCTATATTTAAAGGCGCTGCAAAGTGAAAAATATCCTTAACCTAAAGTAAAACAACAGGCAGCAGTACAAAACCTATAACCCAAGCAAGATAAATTCAAATGCTAATAACCCATCGTTAGAACTAACTGGAAATACCAAAAAATCATTATTCCTTTAAAAATTGAACTTTGGAACGTATTCAGGATATCTAATTGTCTGTAAAATAACATCATATAGATATCCTATTTTTTTCTGAAAGAAATACTTTGCACGAATACAAAATAAAATTGTTTAAAAATAGAAACTTAAAACATTCTGAATCTAATCAATTTCAGCCGCAAATGGAATTACCTATTACAATGAGCTTACAATATCAGCCTTACAAATTCCACCAGACCATATGAGATGACCACACTACCTTTTTAAAACCCTATCAAACGATTTATGACATTCGAAGTGCAAGACCGAAATAAACAGTATTATCAGAGAACGCAAGACTTTTGATAAAGAGGCAGAAAGGTTCCAGCATTGATAACATAATCTGGAATGTAGACGCAACAATCCCAATAGAGTATTCGTTATGGAAAGTATAGAGAAGGGCTTGTACATAATACACCATCATCCACCTGTACAAAGAATGGATAAAACTTGGGTGAAATCCGATTGTTTGTTCGCAGCCCACTTAATTTCTCTGTTCACACCAAATAAAATTGAATTTTCCCACAGCCATATTAAGTTAATAGTGAATAAACGAATAAATTCGATTTGCCTATCAAAAACATTTCAAAAAATTAGTAAATTGTTTGTTGTTCTAGCTTATTTTAATAACAGAATAGCTTAGGTTACAACTTAAACACTAAGAAGTACTAAAACTACTTCTTTCATAAATAACACATTTTAAAAAACATACTCAACGCCGCACCCCTAAAAAATTTTAACCCCAAACAATGAAAGTAGCATAAATAAAAATTACTCTTAACACTGATCAAATTGGTGCCCGCTCGAAACCTTATGGTCCAAGAAACTAATACCCATCGTCGAAGCGAAAAAATCATCCCGAAACATAAAATTGGATTTCTGAGGAATCATGGCATCATCATTGAACAAATCGTTGAGCTCGATCCACAAGAGCCACGAGAGTAAAGAATTTTATACAGTAGCTTTTCTTCATATAGGTATTCCAAATATTTGGTAGAGTATGACATGAGGGAATTTTGTATAAAGTATTAAAAGCGACAGTGAATATTTTTTTTCTTTTCATTAACCCCTATCTAGCTAATTGGAATTTTTCCATCAAACTTTACAAATCAATGCCGGGGTTCTTCAAGGAAGTAGTCCTAAAGCAATTTTTCGGAGACGGTACGAAAATAATTCTGTACATGTGAATTTTACGCTAAGAAATTTACTTATATATATATATATATATATATATATATATATATATATATATATATATATATATATATATATATATATATATATGTATATATATGTATGTATATATATATATATATATATATATATATATATATATATATATATATATATATATATATATATATATGTATGATCACAGAATACCGATGGTGTGTCATGCCACCTGTGCCAATTGGATGGTGAGCAGCCAGGGGTAACCGCCTGTCTAATACGGAGCTTCACTGTTACCTGGTTGACTCAGTGAGTATTGTGACTTTACCGTATTAGGGGGGCTATGACACGGCTGACTTACTGAACCCCACAGTCGTGGAAATTTATGAACAATAATGACAAACACTAAAAAAGAGCCGGAAATTATACCGCATCGCAACTGGCGAATCGGGTGGAGGAAAACCTCCAACAGACTGAGCACCAGGCAAAAACGGCAAGGAAAAGGGACGGGAACCAGGACACGTACCCACTGGGTTACCAGAGAAGTAGACTTGGAATGATAGGGAAACATTCCACTGCCAGAGTAGGACCTACAACTACACCAACGGCATCTACAAGTACTGGTCTGGCCGGTGGGCTCACCAGGAAGAGCGGTGAAATCGGAGGCCCAGTCTCTGATCTACCGTCTAAAATGTTACGATTCCGAGACAAAAGTAAGACGACGGGTTTGAGAGGCGCCGGCGCGAAATGGTACATTAGGTATCTGAAGGAGGGTCTCACACATGACGCGGCTAATGAGAAAGCCCTGAATCGTGTCAAAACTATATCCCCTAATGAAGCTCGAAAATGAAATGCCACAGAGGTTTCTCCTCTGATGAAAAATGTGGCGAAGAAGAAGAAGGAGGATAAACGCTCTCCTGTAAATATTGCAGCCAGAGGGTCCGTTGTTACGCTAGAGCGGCCAGGACTATACGAATAGTTGTCCTACCCAAAGCGTCTCCCGGCAAGTACTTAGTCGGGAACAACTCGGAGTAAATGAAGAAGCACTGGTGGACGCCTTGGCAAAGAGGTGGAATACCGTTATAGATTTTGAAGGTATATACTTCCGCCAAGGGCACATACTGGTGGATTGCCTCTGCAAGAAAGCTGCGTTATGGCCGTAGAAAGTAGTCTCTAAACTACCCGCTGGAAGGGATTACATCTGACGACGTGCTTGAGAGCCTACCAGAAATACACCTCATGTGGGTCTACTTGCCAAAAGTTGCAGGTAGGGAAGACGGTACGCTCCTAGATATCCTCGGGACCCAGAACGTTGGGACTCCATACCTCGCTGTGGAGGGTTTTCAAAAGTAAGGAGGAAAATAATGGTAAGCTTCTAACGATACGGATCGGCGATAGATCTATAGACGCTCTAAAGGATCGTTTCAGCTTTCTGCACGACAGATTTGTTCAGGTGCCTGTAAACCTGCATAAACCTCAGATTGGCAAGGCGGCGACGACATCAAAAGCGCTCTAACTGGGATAATACAACCAGTTTTACCAGTTTTACCAGTTTTACAACCAAGGTGACTGAGGAGATGGCGGTGTCTAATGTCAAAGAACAAATCAGCCATCAACCTTCAAAAGACATATGGGTAACGCAGTCATGAAACTGGTGGAGTACTCAAAAAAACTGCCGCTTCTGATAGGATGTGACGCCAGTGCCAACAATGAACTTTGGGGCAGTTCCAACAACAACACCAGAGGTGAGTGCCTGCTTGAATTTATGCTCATTAGTAAACTATAAATCTTTAATGTGGGGAATAAACCCCCTTTCGTAACAAGAACTATTAGAATTAACAATGCAAACTCTTACTTGAAGGGCTTAGACAGAAACTGCTCTGTGTTTGATGAGCCTTCAAAGTCTGATCACATAATTATTAGGTTCGACATGGGAGTTTTTTTGAAGGATCCTTATGTACAATATCAACTAGATAAATCTGGACAAGCCCATAAGGAACTCTCTCGAACTTGAAATAGCGGTTGATGAGATAATTAAAGCCATAAATAAAGCATATGAAGCTAGCTGCCCTGTGAACAAAGTTAAATCTACCAAGGACTCGTTCTGGTAGACTGATAAGCTTTCAAATCTAAGGGTAAAAGTACGCTGACTATTTAGCCAGGCTAAATGCATAGGAAAATGGGAGGAATATACGGTAGGTCTCACTAATCAAGTAAATTTGAAGTAACAACCGTATAAGTTTCAGGAAATACTGTGAAGGTGTCATTGAAACTCAGGCATTTAGCGGGCTGCACAAAACTCTAGAAAAGGGACAAACTATCTCATCACTCTTAGGAGAAATAATGGTAGATATACTGAAAATGAGGAAGAAAAAGCTATGCTTCTTCTGAAAACTTTAGTAGAAGCATTGCATTGTGTACAAAGGACACTTCCCAGGGAGGGTCCTTTGTACGCAATGAAGAAAGGGGTAGTACTGGCGCAGTACACAGAGTCAGAAATAAGGACTGGGTTTGCAAAATTTATATGCAATGGTGACCAGCTAAAATGGGCTATCCAGACCATTCTTGTCACCAGGGATGGGTGGTATCTTTCCAGTCCTGCTACAGACGGGTTAGATCTCATCTTTCAACTGCCACTAAAAATTATTAAGATAGTCTGGCACTCGGTTATATACCAGTAACAAGAAGGAGGACCAAGGTAGTTATCATACCGAAGGCTATGAAAAAGGATCCACTTCATCCCAAATCCTTCAAGCTAATATGGCTAACCTTATTCATCTTGAAAACAGATTAAAAGGTGTGGCAACTTCATCAGAAAACAGATTCTGGCATATGCACCCCTCCATCCAAACCAACATGCATATAGGGCAGGCATATCTACTGCAATCAGCTGACAGAAACACTCCAGCAACCCTTCTAGGACAAGGAGGTGGCGTTAGGTGCCTTTTTGGACAATGAAGGAGCCTTTGATAACACGTCACACGAGGCAAAGGCCATTCCAGACATCTGCATACCGCAAGACTATAAAAATACGCGCTATAGTTTCACTAAGATGTTTAAAACAGTGTGGAGCTTCAAAAACGCATGGAGAGTTCTCAGGAGAATCTATATCTGATCTCAGGCTAGATCAGTCAACGATCACCTGGTATACCGACGGGTCTTTCAAAGAAGAGGGTTGGAGTTACAAATACCATGAATCACTAGGCAAATATTCTAGCATCTTCCAGGCTGAAATCGACGCTATTGAGAGCTTTGCACATTTCAACATTGAAAAACATTACGAGCGCAAGAAAATTGCCATTATATCGGATAGCCAAGCGGCCATTAGGGCACTTCCCTCTTATCAGATAAATTCGAAACTGGTATGGAAGTGCATAAAAAACTTAATGCTCTTCGCTCACGCAACAAATTTACCATTATATGGGTCCAGGATATATGGGCATATAAGGGAATGATATTGCCGACGCACTTGCAAGGGGGTTCGACTTGATAGTGTTATATCACTACAACAGGCAGGGAACAAGGCAGAGACTGACTTCGAGTCTTCGAAAGAAAGGTTCTGCGTAGAATACTCGGCACTATTAGAGTAGGTGACGGAACATACAGAAAACGATACAACGAAGAATGCTGGCGCGAACTAAAGACATTAAGATTATAGACTTCATCAAACGGCTAAACTGGGGTGGCCACGTATTGCGAATGAGTGGCAACGCGTCATTGAGACGAATATACAGCAATATATTCACTATAAATAAAAAATGAGGACTTCCAAAAATAAGAATGAAACTCACCATATACGACGAAACAAACTACATCGGTTTCAAAAACTGAAGACGATTGCAAAAGATCGCGACGTCTGCAGGCAAACATTGTGGGAGGTCAAGGTTCAACTAGGACCGTTGAGCTATTGCCGTTGATGATAATTGAAGATATACAATCATTGATTCATAAGCTGGATAAAGGATTTTTGGAGAACGCATCAAATTTAAAGCAGCGAAGAAAAGTGGCAAGTACAAAATAAATTTTATATTCTACATATTTTGACTTGAAATTTTTTCAGAATCTACCATATTTGTGTGACAAAGACACGTTGTCAGCAAATTAGGCGGATTTTAGAGTGGTTGAAAAAAATTTCTTAATACTTAAATGGTGCTAGAAAATCGGAGAATCCGTTCCTGGCATTTAGTCATCATCATACACTTTAATAGACAACAGTTCTCTTATTAACCATCTGAAAACTATGGTAAAGGAACATTCCAACATTCCATTAAAAAAATGGTTTCATCGCTTCAAAATATCAAAAATCATTAGCCTATTTTATTGTTGGCAGGTATATTGGACGAGTAAAATTTACTTACACTTGCTTCATCCCATACATGCATTTTCCCCATAACGCTATACGAGTATGCGATGTATTCCACAAAGAAAAGCCGCTTAATATTATAAACATTTAGTTAATATGAAATTTAAAAATATGTGTTTCATACAAATATTGAATTTTTTGAAAATATACTGTTTAGCGGGATAGGATGGGAAAAAGGACTCCACTGGAAAATTGTTTTCCCGTTGGACGTCCGTAGATAGGAAAAAACATGCATCAACGCCTGCTATTGAGTGGGAGTCTCTAAAAGCAGACATAGCATACGGAATGCCTTTTTTATATTGATTACAACACCATTTGTGACTCAGAGGTTCACAATGCTAACAATTTGCGCTCTGTTTTCACGGAATGGCCCCGTTACGACGATTATTATGGCTATGAATTAGTGATTTTATTAAAAATGCTTTCTTTATACGAATGAGAAGAGTTCCTTCTTGAAAATAAGGAAATCTTATTAATTGTGTTCTATTTTATTACGCATTTTTGGCTATATATATCCAACTATGGGATCCAATAAGGGGGATCCACGAGAACATCTAACATCGAACTACTGTTCATAAAATAGTCAACAGAATACAAGAACGTCAACCTATCTTCTGCCTTGAACTGGAGCCAGACGCAAGTCTGTTGAAAAAGGAAACGGAACAATTACAATAGAAAATACATTCTTGAAGAGGCTGAGTTCTAACTTCTGATTGGCACAGCGGTCGTATTCCAGAAGCATATGTTTATTAAAGAATACTTATTTTGGTATAATATGATTAAACGAGTTTTTGTTTGTTTTGCGTTGTATTAATATCGTTTGCATCATGCTGATTAATATTTCAAAAGAACTTGATATGTCTGCTGTAACAAGGGATCTTGCAGGCCCCATTATTCTCGTTTTTTCTCACATTTTTGTGAATTGATTGAGCTACGGGAGTTGAATTACATTGTATTTTGTATCAAATTCAATGAGTTGAGGGAAAGAATAGTCTGAATTAATTTTTTGTGATGTAAAACAAGTTTTAGAGTATTATTTATAGATTTATATACACCATAGCCCTAATAATTTGCTGTGTTATTCTCGCCATAATTGATTCCTTTTTAAAATTTTTTATTGTCATAATTTTTATTTAAGATTTGCGCAGATCGCCACAAATCACTCAAATAGTTCGAGATGTTCTAATTATTTTTGCCCCAGGAGTGAAATGTGACCCAAATTGTCAATAATATAGTCACACAAAAGCTTATTGCCAGAGAAGGCCTAAATGCTAAGCTCAACGATGTCAAATGAATGCTATATCAAGAAAATCAACCTTCTAACTATAAGGGATGCTCTATTTAAACAGCGCTGCAAAGTGAAAAATATATTTATCCAAAGTAAAACACTGGCTGAAATTAGACATCTCCCTTAGAAAATCAAAAACTATAAATACAAAACTTTTCTGAAGTAGTTGAGGGGGAAGCTAATTCAAGCAGCATAAATTCAAATGCTAATAACGCATCGTTAGAACTAATCGCAAATACCACTGAATTATTGTGCCTTTAAAAATTGAAAATAACATCAGATAGTTATCTTACTTTTTTCTGAAAGAAACACTTTGATCGAATACAACATAAAATTTTTACAAAAGAATGCATGCCAATGGCTCCACTCATGATGGATTGGCGATAATAATAAAAAGAAATATAAAACATTCTGGATCTACTAATTTCCAGACAAAAAATATGATAATAAGTGTTCTAGCAAGTTTTAAGAACAGCTTAAGATATGACTTTATAATCAATACACTTGTAAAACAGGAACCTATTTCATGTATAACGCTTTTAAAAATAAATTGGTGCCGACTCGAAACCTTATGGTCCAATCAGCTTGGTTGCATTGTTTCAAGAAGCTTATACCCATTGTTGAAGCGAAAAAATTATTCCAAAACATAAATTTGGATTTATGAAGAATCATGGCACAATTGAACGTATCATTAGGCTCGACCGCCAAAAGCTACAAAAAGAAACGATTGTGTACAGCAGCTTTTTTTGATATAGGAATTCCAAACCTTTAGTGGTATGTGTATGGTATGAGGGATTATATTATAATTAATTGAGTATAGTTCCAGTGAATATTCATCTTTTCAATAAGTCCTATCTAGCTAAATGGAATTTTTACATCAATCGATGGCGGGGTTCTTCAAAGAAGTAGTCTTGAACCAATTTTGTGTGTTTTATTCACGTCAGACATTCCTGCATCAAATAACATCGTTGTAGGCACTTTCGGAGAATATACGGCTGTTGTCACACAAAGATGTCCTTATTGCAGCTAAAAAATAGCATGAAAGCTTCGATGACACCACGAAAATAACTCTGTTCATGTAAGTTATACGTTAAGAAATATTACTTAAGTGACCGAGGCCAAGTAGCGGGGAATATGTCGTATTCGGCGGATAAAATGAAAGCCTCACATACATAGGAACTCGCTAAAGGGAAAACTAAGCGATTAAAATTTCGTGAAACATTCTGCTTTACCAATGCCTATGATTTGATAGGTTACTCTGAAAAACGAAGTTCGGTTTCATCATTGTAAAAAATCTCGTATTTATTAGTAGTATTAGCCAATACGGTTGTAAGAATAGGTTCCATTGCAATGCCGAAACGTCCCCGCGAAAACGCAGAAGACGACGGAACCCGACGAGCCGAGCGGTACCCAAAATGCAGAAGGTGGATGCGGCAACGGCAACGGCGGCCATGGTGAAGTCCGCCGCAGCTAACAATACCACCCAGACGTAAGTGAGTAAACCCGATGCAGTGGTGAAAAAGCCAGAGTGGACGGTGGTTCGTGCTCGCCCCCGGGCAAAGCCAAAGACACTACTTAAAGCGAAGCCGACCAGACCTAGCGCGATTGTCATCAAGGGAACGGGGTGACATCCTATGCGGAGATCTTGCGGATTATAAAGACGGAGCCGCGCCATGGGGAATTGGGCGAAAGGGTCCAGAAGACCGCGAAAAGTGAGCTGCTACTTGAATTTGCCACGACAGCGGATCCAAAGACGGTCACTCTGTGGGAAGCGGTATCAAATACACTGGGGACTAGCGTGGAGGTGCGTCAACTCACCCAGGAAACGCTGCTTGAAGTAAAGGATCTGGACGAGATTACCACAGCAGAGGCGATTCACCACAGCTGAGCACCATCGAAAAGCTCCTCGTGACGGCGATTAGGTCCCTTTGGAAAGCGTACGGTGGAACGCAAACGGCAATAATCAATATGTAACGAGTTTCCCTGCAAAAACACCAGGAATGTACTAAAGAAGGTATTTAAACAAGAGCAGCAGATTCGCTGAATTATGCGCACAGGTTGAAGATGAACCATGGCGCATGGCATATAGGCTTGTCATGCGAAAATTGCCCTGCTGCAGGCAGCCGGCTCCAACCTATCCAATTTTGCTCAGACGTATAGTGGCACAGCTCTTTCCATTACAGAATTATGCCCATACGAGCTCCCTCTCGAGCAAATGGAGGAATGCATACCCAGTATAACTATAGATGAGATGTTGCTGGCGCTTGGGAAGTTTGGAGAACAGAAAGTACTTGGCCCAGATGGAATCCCCAACTGAGTGCTCAAAAACTGCAGCTGCACTGAACCAAGAGCCACTGAGGCAAATGTACGACGCCAGCCTGAGAGAAGGCATTTCCCACTGACATGGAAGATGCAACGACTGCTACTAGCGCTGAAAGCCGACAAATGAACAGAGGACCCTTCAGCGTACCGCCCGCTCTGCATGTTAAATACGGCAGGAAAAGTTCTGGAGCGGATAATCTGTGACAGGATTGATGAGGCCATTACAAAATCTGGAGTGCTTTCAAAACGACAGTATGGCTTCCGGAAGGCGAGATCCACCTTGGACGCCATCAACGAACTTGTCCAGACGGCCAAAAAAGCGATCCAGGGGAAACGATGGAGGGGTGGAACCAAGAGGTATTGCCTTGTGGTCACCCTAGAAGTCAAAAACGCCTTCAACTCTGCTAAATGGGAACGCATAGCCTGCACGTTAGCAGAGTTTGGGGTACCCATCTACGTGGGGCGAATGATTGTCTGCTACTTCAGGGTAAGGATCCTGCACTTCCAGTCCGAAAATGATGTGGAGTCGCACTAGATTATCGGAGGAGTTCCCCAGGGATCGGTGCTTGGACCGTTACTGTGGAATGCTATGTACGACCCCATCCTCCGCGTACAAGTCCCCGATGGTGTCAAAATCATCGGATACGCGGACGACATAGCATTGGTAATCACAGCGAAATGCTTGAAGGAAGTAGTAGCAGAGGCCAACCGAACCGTCGGTAGATGGTTTGCAATCGTTGGATTTAACTTGGCTGAACATAAGACCGAGGCAATCCTGGTTTCAAGCCGCAGGGTCTTGGAGGTAGTGGAAATAAGAGTTGGTGGATGGACCATAACCATGATTCCACACTTCAAGTAACTTGGTATGTCGATAGACGCGCGGCTTACCTTCAAAGAACATCAGCGGGGCGTAGGAGATGAGGTAGCACACACACGTTCTCTCTTATGTAGTATGATGCCTAACGTGGGAGGACCCAGACAGTGGACAAGGCGGCTCATCGCCGGCTTTGTCAGATCCATTATTCTCTATGGGGCGCGAATATGGGCCGAAAACGCGGATGTGAAGGCTTACGTCCGCACCATTGAGGCAGCATACAGTAGAAGTGCACTACGAGTGATCTGCTCATACCGCACCGTGTCCACAGATGCCACCTTGGTGATAGCCGGCATGACTCCCCTGAACCTGCTAGCGAAAGAAGCGATGAACCACTACTACTCCAAAGGGACACACGCGAAAATTGTAGAAGAGCTCGTTGCAATTGTAAAGCGGAGACACTTCAAGAGTGGCAAGCCCAGTGGGACACATCTTCAAAAGGCCGCTGGACAAAATGGCAGCTCCTTAACATTCAGCAATGGGTCAGCAGGTCACATGGTGAGGGGAAATAGAACGTTACACAATTGCTGACAGGTCATGGCGGTTTTCGGGCATACCTGCACAGATTCCACTTGAAGGAACTGTGCAAACTGTGGAGGTACAGAGATAGAAGATGCCAAACATGTCTTCTCTATCTCCCACGTTATGAAAGTTCTAGAGTGGCACTACAAGGAGTGTGTGGAGCGCCCGTGATGCCCGATAACATAGTGCAGCATATACTCGAGAGCCCGGATAAATGGGCTGCGGTGTGTGACACTACCGCCGCCATTATGAATAACCTCCACTACCTGGAGTGGCGAAGACGCCAATGGGAAATAGGTTGGAGGGGTCCGCTGACCATACTACCCAACGGTCTTCATGGAAAAGTATTACCTTCCGGCGGTCCCGAGGTGGGAGGCTGCGATTGAGTTGGTTTTAGTGGGTAAGAATGGGCCGGGACCACCTACAGGTACCGATAGTGGACGCCGACTTAAACACAGGCAAGGAAGCCTAGGAAGGATGGGTAGGTTGCTACAAATGGTAATAGACCATGTTGTAGACATCCCGACAGCAGACCCGAAGGTGCCGCTCCCCGGATTGGACGCGGGCTAAATTAGGTACAGGGTAATCAAATGCGAGGCTGTATCTCCAATCTATGAGTGACTGGTAGGTTATTAATGGGGACGCTCCGCAAAAAACAAGCATTTCCTTCCTCCTGGTCATAAATGAGGAAAGATTACCCGCCTTGGAGAAGGCAGAAAATAAACTTCGTTTCCGCATAAGGCACGGGGAAGTTAAATACTTTGCGCTCCTCCCACCCGGAAAAGTAGGAGGAAGAGGTCGCTGATGTTGAAAAGTTGTAGGACAACATGAGGCTATACGACCAGGAGCCACCCCATGATTTCAAAAATGGTGTTCAAAGTTGTCCAGGTAAAGTTGGCAACAGACAACCTTGCCGTCCTACTATCGGAGGAAGACGTGTATAGTGCCATCGTCCACGACCCATGGATGCGGGGCACTGAGGTGAAGGGGGTTCTGCGAAGTGACTATAACCATTTATATAAAAGAACGCAGGTTAAACGTCGTGAATAGTTGCGTAAAGACATTTGAATATATATCTCTTACCTGATCACAGCACGAGTGACACCACGGTGGTTGAGCTAGAAACGGCAGATGGGGCTAAGCTGACAATAGTCATGACATATATGGAGCACGATAGACCCGCCCCCTGACGAAGTTAGGAACGTTGTTGCCGACGACAGTTCTACAGTGCTGATAGGGTGTGATGCCAATGCGAGGCACACTATATGGGGAAGCACTGAAATCAATTAATGGGCTGAGTGATTGTGTATAATAGGGATAATACCACCACTTTTTTCTTCCCTGGCAAAGATGGCTTAGATGGGTGGGAGGAAGCGCTGGATGTTACACTATTTTCTGAAAATAACCTAATCAGAGTGGGAAAATGGAGAGTGTACAAAGAGAGATTCTTTTCTGATCACTCGTGGATATAATATGAATAAAATATTTGGCAGAGACACTTCAACCTTATCGTAATCCAAAAGTTTGGAATACCAACAAAGCTTATCAGCCTTATAGCACGTTTGTATCGCATATGTCTTAGCGGGACATTAAACAACATATCTACACAGCTGCTTGCATTCGTCGACGACATTGAGCTGAAACATCAACAGTTTGAAGGAAAATTTCCAACGTTTAGCGGCTGCGTAATAAACGGGGCTCCGTGTCAACAAAAAGAAAACTAAATACATCCACACAAGCAACAAACACAGAAGCATGGAGATATCCTTATTAATTGGACCATGCGAATTCGACTAAATACATCCACACAAGCAACAAACACAGAAGCATGGAGATATCCTTATTAATTGGACCATACGAATTCGAAAATGTTAGGATCAACAGTCACCATCGAACTACCAGTGAACGAGGTGTCGGCGAAAGAATACAGTGTAATCCCACTACTTGGAATTTCCTGTTTTCTCCTAAAGTCGGATAGCGGCACTGGCAGTATTTTGCCCTAAGCGCAAATGCGGACTTGGACAAATAGCCGAAAGCACTTGAATATTCTTCGCAAACCGATTTCCGCGAGGAGAAATGAAAGAGATTGAGTTCAGTTCAATTCTAATTTTATTCTTGGATTGAGGGTTCTTTTATATCCTCATATCCCAGATTTTTATTTACAATAATTCCTCTTACATAATGTATACAATTCTTCCATAATATTTCTAATAAAGTTTGGTGTCAGTATGTAAGTGTATATGTATGTCATGCGTCGCATTACAGTTCACTGCAAGTATTGCTGACCGTCGCACTTTACAAAGTATATATCAATTGTTGTAGCAATGGTCGATTTGAGTGTCTGTTGCTTGTGGCCGTGGTGATAGTGTTGTACCACTACATCAGGCAGGGAACAAGGCAGAGACAGACTTCGAGTCTTCGGAAGAAAGGTTCTGCGCAGAATACTCGGCGCTGTTAGAGTAGGTGGCGGAACATACAGAAAACGATACAACGAAGGTTGCTGGCGCGAACTAAAGACATTAAGATTATAGACTTCATCAAACGGCTAAACTGGGGTGACCACGTACTGCGAATGAGTCACAACGTATCATCGAGATGAATATACAGCAATTTAATCACTATAAATAAAAAGTAAGAATGAAGTAGACGACGAGGCAAACTACATCGTTTTCAGAAATTGATGACAATTGCAAAAGATCGCGACGTCTGCAAGCTAATATTGTGGGCGGTTAAGGTTCAACTAGGATGATAATTGAATATATAGAATCATTGCTTCATAAGCTAGATAAAGGGTTTCTGGAGATCGCATCAAATTTAAAGCAGGATTAAAAGAATGGCGTAGTAATATGGCAAGCAAAAGAAAATGTTATACTTTACATATTAAAACGTGATTGCATACCGAAACGTAATTGGATTTGCAAACACAAGGGCTTAAAGCGGAGCTGCAGATGCGATTAAGAACCGCTTTAGAGGAGCAGGGTATAGAAGTCGATGAGCATGAATTCCAATGTGAAGAGCCGATGACATCTCGACACGAAGAAACACCCTAAGAAACTAACACGGGTAACTTTGACATGAGTGCACTTATCGGGGTAATACAGATGCAGTTACAACAAAGTGCTCAAGCAGCCGAAGAGAGGATGCAGCAGCAGTTACAACAAAATTCTCAAGCAGCCGATGAGCAGATGCAGTTCCGATATGAGAAGATGCAGCAGCAGTTACAACAAAATGCTGAATCCGTCGAAAAGAGTTTTGCATTCTTCGAAAAGAGTATTGCATCCGTCAAACAAGCAGTCAAAGAAGATGTCAAAGAACATTTGGAATAGCAGCTACAGAAAAGCGAGGACAAGTTGCAGCAGCGGTGAGAGCAGAGTGAAACACGGCTTGTTCTACTAGCAGAACAAAACTCACAGCAGATGAAAGAAATGTCCGAGATGGTAGACAGGAAAGTTTGTGAAATTGAGACACAGCATGAATCATTCGAAAAATTTGTAGAACAAAAAATCATTGCGAACGAGCAAAAGCTGAACGAATTTAAGCTACAAATAGAGCAAAGAATTCACCTACTACAGGAAGGTGCATTGCCTATGCCAGCTTTATCCTCAATAAAACTGAAACCTCCTACCTATGATGGAACCACGATATTTAGCTTCTTCAGAATACAGTTCGTGACTACCGCTAGCACAAATGGTTCCCGAAAAATGGATCAAAGAATTTGTATCAAATTTTGTGTGATAAACAACATAGAGTGCGCGGAAGTATTCCAACTGTTGACTGTTGCATACGCGAAGCTACTTTGGACAAAAGCAACGTTTATCGGTGGTACAAAATATTGTCAAAGGGCCGAGAAGATGTTTTCAAAAAAATTCGCAATTTCCTAGTGGTAATCCGCCAGAAACGCCCGGATTTGTGGAAGAATAAAAATTGGTTTTTGCATCATGATAATGCCCCTCCACACATCTTTACTTGTGCGCGAATTTTTGGCCCAAAACAACACTGTAATAATGCCGCAGTCACTATATTCCCCAAACCTGGCCCCCTGTGAATTTTTCTTGTTCCCGAAATTGAAAAGGCCCTTGAAAGGACGACGCTACGCCAGTATTGAGGTGATAGACAAAAATCTAAGACAAGCTAAAACACGTCCACGCACAATAGCTGTCAAAAACTGACTGAACATTCAAAATGGCCGAGATTAACAACATAAGTGAGGGCCATGAGTACCAACATAACGGCAAAAAAAATCGAAATTCGAACATCTGTAGCCCGCGAAAATTCTAAGTTGCCGATACTTTTTGAACAAACCTCGTATATGGAGACAGTAGCTAGCGCTTTGTTATCAGAGACAGCAGCTCAATTATGCTAGCCAGTATGCAGAACCCATCAGGTAAGAGTTGAAAGCGGACAATGCGTCACGGGGAATTGCTTTACCTGCGGTGATGTTGAGCGCATGGCTTGTGATTATCAGTCGAGACGAAATCGTTATGCAACACTCCCGCCGGTAACGCAAGACAAAGTCCGAAGTAGGGAATCGGAAAAGTTGTCAAGCCGGCAAATGAATGGACTCCCACAATGATGGCCCAAGAATCGTTTCTCAGATGGCACGGAAAATAAACAGCCTAACTGTCGACAGTGTAATAAACAGAAGAAAAATTGTGGTAACATTGGATACGGGTGCATCACATTCCATAATCAGAAGGGATCTCGATCGGGGAATCAAGCCGTTGTGGGAATAAGTTTGCGTACGGCAACTGGAAATGATGCACCGGTATTTGGAAAGTTACACGAAAAATAACTATCGGCACCACAACAATGACGCGTGTTTGTAGCATATTTTAGATGCAGTAATCTTAGGTGTGGATTTTATGATACGGAATGGAGTCTCGGTAGATTTGAAAAGCCGAGTGCTGAAATATGCGTACACCGAAATAACGTTATTCATTGGTGAAGATTAGTGTGCAGGTTTTAAAGAAGCCATTGTATCGCGGCGGACAAAAACCACACCCAAGTCAGAGGCAGTTATGCGGGCCAAAATGGGCAGAGATGTTGGGAAGCACAAGAGCCGAATCGTACTGGAAAAAGTAGTGAATATTCCAAATACCGCTAAAACCATAGCAAAAGCGAAAATAATTGGAAATTGCCAGGCAACCTCAGCCATTGAAAACTGGGAGAAGCAACCGCTAGACACGAAAAGCAAGATACGAGCTAATAAAAAGGTGCCCGACGATCTGGCGAAAGAATGGACTAAAAAATCATCTACAACACTTCCATGCAGCAGTTGTATACCTGAAAAAAAAGAACAGTTGAATGAAATTCATGGAAACAGCAGAAATCGTACACAACTGATTAGTGATAAAATGAAAGCCAGATATGATGTACGAGCAAACTCCAAGGGATTTCAGGAAGGGCATCTAGTTATGCTTCATAAAGGAAAAAGGGATTATCGACAAAACTGCAAACACAATGGGAAGGTCCTTGTAAGGTGATAAAGCGGATCAAAGATGTAGTCTACCGCATCCAGTTGACGAGAAATGTCAGGATGGGAGAAGGAACCCCACTTGAAAATTGTTTTCCCGTTGGACGTATTTAGATAGGGAAAAGCATGCATTAACGACTGCTATTTTTTATATTGCTTAGAACACCATTTTTGACTCATTCTTTGTCTACTGTGAATAAACTGTTGGCTACAGCATAATTGTAATCCATGGGAGCAGGTTGTAACTGTTGTTACTTTGCTTTCCAATAAATTAAATAACACACAGTTATAATTATAATACGATTTTTTGAACTCGACAAAGACAAAGACGATCGTAAGCAAATTAAAAAAAAGCAAAAAAATACGTTAGTTACAAAAAAAATAGGAAGGCAAAACAATGAAATTACATGATGCAGGGCTGCAACTATATCTTGAGTGAGTTTTTGCAGGGTTCCATTTCAACACTCCTCCTTAACGAACATATATTGAACGTAGTTCCATTATGTTCATAAACCTATCATGTTTCACCCTAGGCAAATTGTTAGTTAGTATATCTGCGATAATAACGGGTCCGCCATCTAACGTTTTTTTTGTCAACTAGTGCTTATTTCGTGAATGGTAACACATAGCTCATGTCTGATTTGACAGCTACTTAGTTTTATCCTTCCGCTAAACGAATATGGTTGCGTTTGTTCCGTATGTTCGTTATCTTGTGAAAAAAGTGAAAGAAACTGGCATCCTCATCGATAAACCAAAGCGTGAAAAGCCTAAAACAGTGCGTACACCCGTGAATATTGCTGCTGTGGCAGAAAGTGTGCGTGAAGCGCCATCAACATCAATTCACCGTCGTTCTCAACAATTGAACATTTCGGAGACATCATTGAGACGAATTTTGCATAAAGACCTTGGTATAACGCCATACAAAGTCCAATTGGCCATCCAATGCGTTTTCGCTTCGCTAAGTGGGCCTGCGATCGATTTACAGAAGATGCCGATTTTGCCAAAAAAATCATCTTTTCAGATGAAGCTCATTTTGATCTTGGCGGGTATGTAAACAAGCAAAGTTGTCGCATTTGGGGCACAGAAAACCCGCACGCATACATTGAAAAGCCGATGCACCCAAAACGAGTCACTGTTTGGTGCGGATTTTGGTCCAGAGGCATAATTGGGCCATTTTTCTTCGAAAATGAGCAAGGAGTGGCCGTTACAGTCAATGGCGATCGTTATCGGGCCATGTTGAACGAATTTTTGTTCACAAAAATTGAAGAGGAGGATAATGGCAACATATGGTTTCAACAGGACGGCGCTACGTGCCACACAGTCGAAGCTACACACGATGTTTTGCGCCCTGTTTAAAAAACAAAAAACAATTATTTGGCGGACCCTATATATTCACTACAGCAATATTGCAATTCGATATCACCGCTTTTGTATACATTTCTAATAGAGTGGTACTCGATATCAATGTGTTTACTCCTTGAATGGTGAACTGGATTTTTAACTAAATACATTACACTCGCGTAATCTCTATTAATAATGATTTCCTCAGGACATACTAATTTCATCTCGCGGATTAATTTTTTTACCGCGCGGTACTGCTGAAGGCCACAGTTGATTGCTTCTTAGATTCATATGAAAATACCCCACCGGCCAACAAAAACGTGTAGCCTGCGTACGACTTAAGTACGGTTGAATCTCCACACCAATCTCCTTCCTTTCCTGTCTTATGATATTTTAATTGTTTTTCTTGCGTTGTTTCAAAAAATTTCAATATAATTTTGCGGCAATTAAATGTTCGACATGTGGATCAACATTACGCTGCGATAATTGCCATACAGAATGAAATATCGGGGTTTTCCATAAGAGCGCTACAAAAGTTTTTTTAAAATAAAACAAAACCGGTTTTAGATATCAATGAAATTCTTTATTCCTGTGAAAGTACGTTCGATGCCATTATGTATGGAACTCGATTTCTTTTGCATGGCCACCACGGGCACGCTTGCAGAAGTCCAGACGCTGAACCCAATTTTCAACGGTTTTCAAGCATAAATCGGCCGATACTGCTGCAATTTCACGTTCGATATTCGTACGAAGCTCATCAATCGTCGCTGGCTTGTTGGCATAGACCATAGACTTGACGTAGCCTCTCAGGAAATAATCTAACGGCGTTAAATCGCACGACCGAGGCGGCCAATCGACTGGGCCATTTCGTGAGATAACACGTTCACCAAACTTGGTTTGCAGTAAATTGATTGTGGCATTCGCTGTGTGGCTTGTGGTGCCGTCCTGTTGGATCCACATGTCCTCCAAGTCCATATTATCCAATTGGGGCCAAAAATATTCGGTTATCATTGAACGGTAGCGATACGCATTCACAGTAATGTGCCAGTCTTGATCATCACGGAAGAAGTACGGCCCAATGACGCCGCCGGCCCATAAACCGCACCAAACTGTAATTTTTTCGGGATGCAATGATGACTCATGGAGTACGTGTGGATTGCTGTCTAACCAATAGCGCATATTTTGCTTATTGACGAAGCCATTCAGCCAGAAATGAGCCTCATCATAAATTGGACGTAGCGCTCTTAAAGTTGAGGCGACTGACTCCGAATTTCGGTAGTAAATTTTAATAATTTCGACTCGTTGTTGGCTCGTATATCTTTGCATGATGAAATGGCAAATCTTACTGAAGAGAAATGTCAAAAGAGCGGGAAAAAATATGGCATCGTTTGCTGTCACTATCGATTTAATTTTGTAGCTTTTCTTTTGAAAAACCCTTTATGTCGGGTCTGGTTTATACAGCAAAATATATTATCGACCCGATGCTTTTCTACACTCATAGTTTATGCATTGTACCTGATGCCCTGGTTCTGCTAATGGTTTACAGTCATCCATACAATCTATAATCTTCCAGTAATTTTCTTAAATATGCTCTTTGCCTAATTGATACAGGCCTTGTCTCACCATCCGGATCTACCTCGATACTAAGAAAATGGTGAACTGACCCCTTGTTCACTACTTCAATCGTTCCTTCAATCTGACCTTTGATTTGCTCCAAGTTAGTTTTAGTCGAACTCGAAATAAGCAGGTTATCAACGTTCACAGCTATGATATTTATTTTGTCATGATGATTCTTCATATAAATGACTTCGTACTGCATAAAACCAATTCTTTTGAAAATACTGTCTAATTTAAAATTTAATTCTCTTGCCGCCTGCTTTAAGCCCTGCAAAGCATTCTTTAATTTCAACACATGATTAGGAAATTTGCTATCAATGAATTTATTAGGTTCGGACACATAAATTTCGTTGTCTAGTTGGCTATTGAGATATGCAGTTGAAACATCAATTTGATTTAGATGCAAGCCATATTGTACAGCAATGCTAAAAATCATTCTAATTGTATCATACCAAATTACCGGTGAAAAAATTTCTTTGTAATTCACACCATAGATCTATGAACAGCCTTTAGCTACCAAACTTGGGTTAACACGCTCCACATTTCCTTATTTATCAGTCTTAATAGCAAATATCCATTTCTTTTTAACTACTCTGTTGTCAGGAAGTCTAATTAATTCCCAACTACAATTTTTAATTAAATCATTGTGTTCATCTTTCATTGCGGTCCACCATTCTTTTGCAAACTCACTAGACAATGCTTCATCTACTGTATCTGGCACCTTGATATGTTCTGAATACATCAAACTTCAAGTATTATATACCTTTTTGGGTCTGCAACGTTCCCTAATATGAATAATTTTTAGCCTACCTGGACTACTTGCCATGGCTACCATTCCTGCTATCTCTTCTTCTGTAGGTTGATATTCACCATCGCTGGACCAAATATTCTCATTCACATTTTCAACTTGATGTTCTGGAATATCTGGTAACATCCGCAATTCAATTTGGACATGATGTTGCCTTCCGTCAGGTTCGCAAAAAAAAACATCTCCACTGACTATAAATAGACCCAACTATTCATCATATAATCTGTAAGACTTTTATACATCTGAATATCCAACCATAATTTACTTTTTACTTCAACATTCTGCGCTCCCGTTTATCCACTGCAAATGCCACTGCACCAAATGTTCGGAAATGTGCTTCTGTTCATTTGTGGCCGGACGAAATTTCATATAGTGTCAAATTCGAGGGCGGATTGATAGTGAAGCTACCTAAGTAGGAAAAAAACATTTTTTTTTTCAAAAACCATTTATTTCTCAACATAGTCTTCCTTTACTTCGACACATTTAATAAGACGATATTCCAACTTTTTTATACCATCTGAATAATACGATTTCAGGAACCCCTCAAAATACGCGTTAGTTTCGGTAATCACTTCTTCGTTTGAAATGAATCTTTTTCCTGCGAGCCACTTTTTCAAGTTTGGAAACAGGAAAAAGTCACTAGGAGCTAAATCTGGACTTTAAGGTGGATAATTAACCATTTCGAAGTGTATTTCACGTAATTTTAGCATCGTATCTAATGCTGTGTGAGCCGGTGCGTTGTCTTGAAGAAAGAGCATTTTGTTTTTCTTCTTTAAATGTGGTCGTTTTTCCTTGATTGCATCAATCAATTGATCCAATAATGCAAGATAATACTTTCCTGTGATTGTGGATCCTTTTTCAAGATAATCGATGAGCAATATTCCATGTGCATCCCAAAATACAGTGGCCATAACCTTCCCAGCCGATTTCACTGCCTTCGCCTTCTTCGAAGCATTTCCACCAGCTTCCACCCATTGTTTCGATTAATTTTTGGTTTCAGGTGTGTAGCGGTGGACCCACGTTTCATCAACAGTTATTAATCGACGCCAAAAATCAACAGGATTACGCTTTATCATGTCCAAACACCGCTGTGAAGTGGTCTGTCGAACTCGTTTTTGTTCGACACTTAGCAAACGCGGCACCCATCTTGCCGATAGCTTTTTCATATGCAAATGTTCATGCAAAATGTTGAACACACGTTCATATGATATGTTTACCATTTCAACAATCTCACGCAACTTGACTCGGCGATCATTCATAACGATATCGAGGATTTTCTTGATATTTTCTTTAGTGACAACCTCTTTTGGCCTTCCTGTTGATGGTATTGTTGCAGTGCTTGTTCGTCCGCGTTTAAATTCAGGAATCCAATATTTTACCATATAATCTGACGGAGCAGACTCACCGTAATGTTTATCGAGCTTTTCTTTTGTCTCTTTCGCCATTTTCCCTTTCAAATAATAGTGTTTAGTCACTGCACGAAAATCGCTTTTTTCCATTTTTCAAGAAACACAAAAGTTGCTTACTTCAAACGACTACAACAAATAAACTAATCGATTAATTTGGGTGAAATTTTAACAGCTGACGTTTGACAGATCGCAATTTCTAAAAAAAAAAAGTTTTTGTGTTTGTGCCGCCATTTAGCGCTAGGTAGCTTCAATATCAATCCGCCCTATATATATATATATATATATATATATATATATTTATATATTTATATATTTATCGTATTTTCAAATTTTGAATGTTAGTATAAAGTCATTAACTGCCTCTATCCACAATGTTTTCTCCACCGCCGCACCAACCAGCAGCAGTTAAACCTTTCTGCTATGCCATTATGTTTTGGGTTGTATGGCACCGTCTGCTGTCGTAGAAAACCATTCTCCTTCATGTAGTTATCAAAAACGCTATTCACAAAATCTGTGCAGTAGCTGTTGAATTTGACGATGTAGTCGCTATGAACTGCTCTTGCAATTGAAATAAAGTTGCATTGAAGAACCAGAACAAATAAAACAACTACCAATGTGACGTCAAAATCTGCTGTTTTCAAACGCATTGTTCCTTTACCTTCTGCTATCATTTTATTCTCTCCTGCAAGTGGATAACTTTCTCATACTACTCAATATTTTCGAATATATTGCGGTTGCAGCATAAAAATATTATTACTATTACATTATTATTACAGCATGTAAAATGTTATTACTATTTGCTGCAAACAAACCATTTCTTATATTGTTTTCCTGTCCCTTTTGCTCTCATCGTTTTTCTCTACACTGTGGAGCGTAGTGGCCTTATTATTCCCGTTGCTAAAATTTCTATATTCGTTGCGTTTGTCCGAATTTTTGTGTTCGTTGTTTTTGTAGATACAGGAAAATGTTTTCATATTGTCACGTGCCATTAACGCATGTTCACTAAATTCGGAATTACCGACATTGTGATTGTACAATTTACGTCGCAAGCCTTCTTCTATCAATTTCATTTTCTCTATACTAAGAGTTGGTAGCTTATCTCGCGATTGAAGTGCTATGACCAAATTTTCAAACGATTTTGGTAAACTTGCCAGAAGGATAATAAGAAATAACTCCTCCTGGAGAGATACTCCACTCTCAGCCAGATTTTTTGAGTGTCGCTAATACTCATTCCAAGTAGTTGCTTAATATGGGTAACATTTTTCACTAGTCCTTTTGGTCTATGGATCTCACTCAGAGAATCCCATACTTCCTTTGATGTCTGGCAATTTTTAACATGCTTGGCGTTATGCTAAGTATAATTGTGGCTTTGGCCTTTTCATTCTTTATTTTACAGTCTGCGTGTTCCTTTCCAGGCTCCGGATGCGGTGCAACTTCTTATGCTACCGACCGTGAATGGTGAGCGCAGTATTCACTTGAACGCTCCAAGATTCATAATTGGAATCGAAGCTGACGCATCAAACACAGCTCCCAATTTTTTTGTAGTACTATCTACCTTTAAAACGCAATGGAGAGGCAAAAACTATGTTGGCATACCAGATAATTTATTATCAGTTAGTGACATATGATTCAACTCTTTATATTATTTAATGAATAATGAGTACTGAAGTCGTAAATGAGGATTTCGAAGAAGCTTTCATTCTAGAGACCTAAAACACGTCAATGCTTGTTGGTGTACGATTCACTAAGAAGGTCAATTTTATTTTATGTGGGAAAGCGTACTGAGTAATCATAAGAACTTAAATTTTTAACATTGTTCCTAAAATGTGATTCACATTGGGAAGTCTCTTTGGCATCCTTGAGCTCGAAGTCAACAAAATGCTCTATTTCCAAAAATTGTGTAAGAAGGTGACCAAAAGATACATCCGAATCGGTTTGTGAAGCACATTTAGTAGAGGCTACTAACAATGAGGTCTCTCTAGTAGAAACTTGTCTGCCTCCACAGAGAATCACACCCAGACTTATTTTTTGAAGGAGTGGCAAAGCTGGACTCAATAGAATTTGGCCCAGGCACATCAAATCAAAGAAAAGCCCCGATCCTATCAAAATATCGGTACGCTGCGATTTGCAAAATGTTGGATTGGCAACGCTTATGTTCGAAGGAGTATTCCCAGGATGCAGCGTCTAATGATATATTGGGCTGATGATCGGTAATTTAAGGAGTAAGAACGGCTGTGATAAAGTTTTGATAGTCACCAATATGAGACTGTAATCAATTGTACCCACAGTTTGGTCAGCGACAAAATCCCTTTCACCACTCCCAGACACCAGAGTAGTTGATTTGGTTGTTTTAAATTGTAGCTGAATGACAGCGTGATTTGTAATGAAATGCAGTTGTGAAGCCGAATCGAGAATGGCCCTGAATGGAAACAAACTTCCCGATTTTCGGTTTCAGAAACCAAGAAATACAAAGTCCTCAGGAAAAGAATTGGATTTAGGTGCCGTTGAGACCAAAGCTAACTACATGTTAGGGGCAGCAAGAGGTATGTTCGAAAAGGTTGTTGCTGAAGAAGCAAAGTAAGGTGGGTCAATACGATCAAAGTACAGTAATGTATGAGGATTAGCTGAGCACTGCTTGAAGCAAACGGATTTACAATTTTTAATAACATGCCCACTTTTTAAACCATTTCTGCAGAAATGCAGCTTTTTACTCTCTTTAAAACGTAATGAGGGAGATTAATTCAGAAATAGCAGACAGGATGTAATTATATGCTCCCTTGCACCGAAAAACGCACAATGTTGCTTCAATTCAATTGTGACCAATGCATGCTTTGAAATAGCTTGCTGTTTATCGCCCACCTGTTTGACTCTGGCTTACCAAGGCTGCACTCATACCTTCACTATTTGGCATCTTTTCTCCAGGAACTCCACCATAGATTCCTACGTAGGTATATCATGCGTAAGAACATCCTCCTCCTACTTCGCTCTGGTTCCAGCGTGGACCTTGCTGTTAACCAGATGTATGAGCAAACTATCAAGTAGTTCATCTCGACCGGCAATAGAGTACAAGGCTCGAAGATGAGACTTAATGTTATCATACAATTGCCTTAATTCATTAGCAGAGCCACCATGAACCGTCTTTAGATTAAAAATCTCCTTAATAAGTGTTTGAGATTGGAGGCGTTTAATATCGAATCTAGATTATAATTTTGGTCAATTATTTCCAGTGACCGAATGACATCCAGCGCTGTTCCACTCAAATATGATTTTAAATGGTGAAACTTTTCCACGCCCTTTAAATTTTGGTGATTGTCAATTATTTTTTCAAACAATGACCAAAAATCAGGCCACTCAGTGATTGTACCACCAAAACGTGACATCTCCAACTTCGGCAAATACGAAGTTTTCCACCTTGAAATATCTGAGCCTCTACCGAAGACTGTCTTAGGAGTAGATACCATCGCACCCCTGATGATGCACGCTCCTTTAGCTCCTTGGTAATAGCAGATTTAATTTGCGAAAAGTATTCAATGCTCTGTGCGCATTTTAGATGCAAATTAATCAAAAATAGTTGTTCTTTGCTCATCGAATGCAGCATTTTTAGCAAAATTATTGTGAATGTAAGACGCCTGGTAAAATAATGTGACTTGATGTGTCTCAGTTGATTTACTATAACCACCGCATCCGAAAAAGTGTCCTATTTATAATATTTTAAATCGCGTAAAAAGGAAGATATCAAAATCTCCGCACTACCGCGCGCAAAAAATATCAGATAGAGCAGAGTGAAAAAGGAAAGTAGTCAAAAATCCGCAGATTTCTACAAGAACCCTTTAAAGTCAACTCAAAGAAGAATGTGATGTTGCGGTTATCTACGAAACAGTAAGGCAGCTTCTGATAAAGTACCAGTAAATGTCAAGGATTCCTCGAAAAAACAAAAGCTTTCAACACAATACATTTCCAAGCGATTGTCTTTCGCTTGGATGTACTTTGTCAAATCGAATGACTATTGAGATGAAGCTATATTTTGTGGTGAGACCAAAATCATGCTCAATGGTGTGCCTAATAGAGTGTGGTGACAACTGTTAAACGCATTGGAAAATCAAAATATTATATTATATTCCAATATTTAAATTTGGCAAACTTCCTGTTATATTATCGGGGTGCATATCCAGTAATGGAGTAGAAGAACTAGATTTCATAGAGAATAAAATTGATGCAAAACAATATTTGGATATTTTCAAACGTTATCATTCAGATCATTGTGAGTTCATAATTGATACCAATCCGTAATTCTAATTTTACCAATACAATAACCCAAAATATAGGGCGCATATGGTAAGGATGTGGGGACTTTATAATTACAAAAAGGTTTTAGATACGGCAGCCCAGAGTCCACACTCTAACCCCATTGAAAATTTGTGGGAACTTTTAAGAAAAAAGGCGACCGAGAGGCAACCAAAAGGTGTAGCAGATCTCAAAACTGCAATACTATAGAAATGAAATAAAATACCAAGCGAATACGATGTGCAGAGTATATTTATTCCATGAGGAGAATACTACAAGTCGTTATATTTATAAAGGGGGCCATACAAAATATTAAAACTTTTTATAGTGCTAATTTTCTTTTCTTTCCTACAATTTGTTCTGATTTGTAAAAACATATTTTTTCAAAATTTTTCTTTTAGGTTAAGTTTTTTGTTTCTTAATTTTAAAATTAGTTTTTTTGTTGTTACTATTTATTAGTAAAAACATTGATTAAATGAAATGAATTAAAAAAATTCATGAAACCTATAAAGAAGTACTGTATTATGTACGGAGAAAAATTAATTGACGAATTTTTTACTTTCTCACACTTTCTTGACAAACTGTATTATATATATATATATATATATATATATATATATATATATATGTATGTCTGTCGGAAAAATATTTTTAAAAAATATTAATAGTGTCGTGCATTTAGTTATAGAATTTTGTTGCGCTCCTAAAAAATCGTGTAAAGGTGACCTTTACCCAGGGATATCTAGGGATATTCGAATTTTCTCTCTTAAACGAATTAAATTTTTTTTCGAAGAAAAGGGTAAAAGCATGACTAAGAGTTGGAAACAGGCTTCAGTTTAGTGGAATCCAATTTTGCACAGTTATCCACTATGCAAGAGTAATATAGAAAGGTCTCTTCTGGACCATTTTGCTCCATTCCTGCTCCATTTGCACATTTTTTTATATGTTTTGTATGGGGATTCCGGAGTAAAAGAGTAGAAATGAGCAAAAAGAATGTATGGGAATATAAGAATTGAAAATATATTTTGCTCTCTATGGAAAATCGGAGTAAAAAGTTGTAAAATGTTTAGAATCTTTAAAGATTTTGGTACAAATGTGCCGGAGTAAAGTTGTGTTTTGCTCCGATTTGCTCAAAAAATTGTCCATATTCAAAGTTGTGGTCCAGAAAATACCTTTGTATAGTCGGAGGGGACAGCGCCAAAATTATCTTGTTGTTGTTGTGGTGGTGAGTTGGATAGCCTGGTGATGGGCTTGGGTATAGAGAATAAGTGAGGCGGGGCGGGGATGAGCTTTTGCTAACTAGAGGGGAGGCGGGGCATGGCTGAGCTGAGCTTGGCTGAGCTGAGCTTTTGATCATAATAGCAGAAGAAATAGTTAGATGGCAGCAGGCAGCCACAGTCTAGTTGTGTGTGTGTTAGGAGGAGTGTGTGCCATATTATTATTGAAATATTTTTATGTGATAAGAGATGAAGCTGACCGCCAACATATTCTTAGACAAATTTTTGTGCTGGTGCGGTATGAGCCAACAGCAGAACAAGATTATAAGTTAAATATCTCCTGCATACATCTAAAATTATAAAAATATTTAATTATAGAAATATTGTTTTATTATTATAATCGTCGTTCTCCTTCGAGCTCGTGCCAATTAAAAGATGCGAGCTCTCGTACTCGGGTTCTTTTTATACGTTTTCGCCGCCGACAATCGCATGGTGACTGCGCTTCGAGGCGGCATTGCGCGACAGCGTTTCACGGCTGGGCTTGGCGGCACCGATCTACAACACATGTCTCGCCAATTCCTCCGGCACCGAGAACCATCACCGTCTACCGTATCTACGCGTTGCGGCTGTGCCGCGTATTTTGTACAATGCTTTGTACTGCTGCGCAAGCGCATGGCACCAATACTCTTTTCGTGTGTTTTCTCGCGTACCGAGAACCAGCACCGTCTATCGTGTCCCTGCGCAGCGGTTGGCAGCGGACGCTGTTGCAGCGTATTTCGTACAAGGTTTTGCACCGCTGCGCTAGCGCATGGCGCCAATGCTCTCCGTCTTGTGTTTTCTCACGCACCGAGAACCAGCACCGTCTACCGTACCCCTGCGCAGCGGATGGCAGCAGACGCTGTTGCAGCGTATTTCTTATAATGCATTGTACCGCTGCGCAAGCGCACGGCGCCAACGACATGCAACTCGTATGTTGCTAACTGAAGTATGCCGACAGGTCTCTGATTAGTAACAGAGTGGATTGTGCGGTTATACCTGGATTGGGGGTGTAATGTAGACCTGACGGTGCACCCTGGGTTACGCTAAATGGTCTACACTCCCCCAGGTGCTGCTGTTTTCTTGCACGGGAGTTCAGTAGCACCAATTGGCACGACCCCCATCCTTCGTCCCCGGACTTCTCTTTGGACCAATGTAACTGTTCTGATTGCCCCGGGCTGGTAGCTGTAATTTTCTGGACCTAGCTGTCTTTTGTCACGGTAGCACCAAGGTGAAACTTTAGTGTGAACGGCTCCAGTCTAAGGTTGCAGCTGCCCCCGACCCGTTAAAGCCTTGGCAAGCCTCAAAGTACGTTCGACGTCTGTTACCGTTAGGTCGGTAGTGTGGGTTCGGTTGAGTGGAACTCCCGATTAGCTCTGGTCTGGCTCTGAGCACTTGACCCCATAAGGGCTTGTGCCAACCCTCGCATGGCCTCCCTGCTTGCACAGATAACCATGGGCCCATATTTAGTGTCCACACGTTCGGACTGAGATAGCGGCTTTGAGTGGGGACCCTTATTGCATGGACACAACAAAAAATAAAAACACAAACACAAACACTGGCTAGGCAAATGCCCACCAGCAACACCCCCGCCCTTGGTTCGAAGACAAGCAGCATAAGCACTGCCTCTTCAACAATCACCACAGCTTCGGCTAATAAGCCACCCAAGAGCTCTTCGCTGTCCCCAGGCTCTTCAGCGGCTGCTAGGGTATTGACTCACAAACCAGCAGCAGTCGCTCCGCCTAAGCCCTCTTCAGCAAACGCCTCGATATTGCCTCACAAGTCGATGGTAACTGCTCCCCGTACCGCTCCTCCTTCAGGTGCACCTATCAACGTGAGCCCGAGTACAAGGGCGTACACGACGCGTCGAGCGGCTTACCGTATTTTGACGAGGCTCAACGCTTCAGAACCTTCTCAACTGTCAGAATACGACAAGGGCAAGCTTGAGTGGGCAAAAGCACACGCTGATGTGCGTGTCCACTCCTCCACTGCACAAGCAGCCGGTAACCCTAAGAGGCAGAAATCAGCCGATCACCCGGGCAATCCACCCAAAGCATCCCTAAGCGCGTAAGGCTGGCTACTCCCAGCCTAAGCTCTCCAAACCGCTTAGTGAGATTGTGAAAGAGAGCCTCACATGGGCTGTGGTCGACTCTGCCAATGCCGATGGGACCATTACTCCTGCCAATTGGAGACAGGTCGAAATGGCCCTGTTACCAATTTTCGTTGAGGTTATGTCCCTCAACCCTGGTCCTTCACCCAGCTGCCGTGACGCAGGGTGGTATCAAGGACATATTAAGATCGTATCTTCCTCGGACCAACGCTCGGCGGATCTATACAAGGTAGCGATCAATAGGGTAGGTGAGATATGGCCGGGTGCACAGCTCAACGCTGTACCTTTGGACCAGGTTCCCCAACGCCCTCGCTCCAAAACATGGCTTCCTGCCGAGCCCTCTGAGCCCGAGGCAATCTTAAAGATCCTCAAGCTCAGTAACACCGATCATCCCACCGACGGCTGGAGGGTCACGAAAGTTGGTGACCCCAAAGGCACTTTGCGTGAGGTCACCATCATTTTGAACGAGCAATCCCTTGTTCCCATCAACTCCCGCGAGGGGGTGATTAATTATGGCTTTGGAGCCATCACTCTCCGCATCTACAAGTGCGATGCCCAAGCCCCCCAAAAGCCTCCCCCAGCTGGTGCTGTCCCACAAGCCACTGCCAAACAGCCTAGCTGCTCGGGCCCGGCTCTCACCCCTTTGTCGGGTAGTGACAATGAGAGTATGTACTCCGTTACAACCAGAAGCAGCCGCTTCTCAACTTCCGAACTGCTCGGAGAATTCTTCGACCACATGGACACGGATGCGGCTGGTGGATACATCTCTCCAATGTCCGAAGAGGAGGAATTGAATTCCACAATAATCACTCTTCCAGACAATGCTGAAGGTACTACAGATTAAACTTCAGCATTCGAAAACTGCCTCGGCAGCCCTGCTTCTCCGCCTCTCGGATATAGGGGAGGAGCTCATTCTGACCCAAGAACCTTGGGTCATAAATGACCGGGTTTCTGGACTCAATGCATACGGATATCGTATGGTATATATCGAGGATCAAGGTAAACCAAGATCCTGCATTCTGGTAAAAAACAGCGTTAACGCTCTTTTTCTCCCTAGATTCAGTGACAAAGACAATGTTGCCATGGTCATTGAAATGGGTCCACGGACCTTCTGGATCTCCTCGAACTACATGGCTCAT
This sequence comes from Clusia tigrina, assembly GCA_920105625.2. Taxonomy (NCBI): domain Eukaryota; kingdom Metazoa; phylum Arthropoda; class Insecta; order Diptera; family Clusiidae; genus Clusia; species Clusia tigrina. The sequence continues at coordinate 345,748,904 of OV050030.1, forward strand.
GACTATGGCGACTCCCCGCCACCAGACATACTGAAGCAAATGGTTGCTGTAGCTCACCAGAAACAGATTCCGTTAATTATCGGCGCCGATGCCCATCATGAAATATGGGGCAGCTCCGGCACAAATGATCGAGGTGAGTGTCTTTTCGACTTTATCATTTCAAATAACTTAGGCATTGCTAACCGGGGAAATGAGCCGACTTTCCTTACTTCCGTCAGGAAGGAAGTGCTTGACATCACCCTCATCAGCGATAACTACTCCAACATGATAAGCAATTGGTTCGTCTCACAGGAATGCTCCTTTTCGGACCACTGCTATATCACGTTTGACATTGACTTGAGGGAGACTACAGGCAATACAGAATCTCTTAAACCAGTCAATAGAAAAAACACGAACTGGCCTCTTTTCCGGCTCAAACTGGGGTCATGCTTAGCAACGACTCCCCCTATTATCCACAACTGTCCCGACATTGATCGGGCGGTCGACGATCTGACCACAGCTTTTAAAAAAGCCACTCATATTTCTTGCATCACTCCCGAACCACGGGGCAAACCTAAACCTCCGTGGTGGAACTCGGAAATTGCAAGTCTTCGCAAAACTTGTAGAATGCTTTTCAACAAAGCTAAAGTTACAGCTGATTGGGCCCCTTTCAAAAATAAACAAACATAGTTGAAATACGCCATTAGGCGAGGGAAACGAGCGTCATGGAGGGAATTTTGCGAAAGCATTGAATCGACGTCCGAGGCTAGCCGTCTTCGTAAAATTCTCCACTCCTCTAACAAAGCCCTTGACTGTATCCAAAAACCAGATGGCAGCTGGACTCATTCAAGCGCCGAAACCCTTGATATCCTGCTAGACACCCACTTCCCAGGGAGTTTAGCCTCAGCGGATCAAGCACTCTACCAAGTGGAGCAGGTTTCCCATGACCAAGTGACAAAAAGTCACCTTGAGTGGTCCATTCAAACCTTTAAGCCATACAAGTCCCCCGGACCGGATGGCATCATTCCTGCCGATATCCAAAATGGGGAAGAGATTATCCTTCCATGGCTGCTACAAATATATAATGCAAGCCTCAGATTGCAATATATTCCCTTACGCTGGCGCACGGCTCGTGTCGTCTTCATACCAAAAGTTGGGAAGGCCTCGCACACCAAACCTAAGTATTACAGACCCATAAGTCTAACATCCTACATAGAAAGAGCTCTTGACCTACATATCAGGACATCGATCAACCCTTCTCTTCTCTCTATATCCCATCGAGGGAGCATTCAACAATGTATGCCCCAACGCTGTCATTTCCGCACTCTATAATATTAACCTGAATTCAGGTCTTCTTAAATTTATAGAGCTTCTACTAAAATCTAGGATCATCACTTCCACGATCGGCAGTGCCCAATCCAGGAGGGTGGTTAATAGGGGCACGCCACAAGGGGTTGTTTTATCACCCCTCCTCTGGAACACACTACTGGTGAGATTGGAATCTACTGGATGCAAAGTGATAGCCTATGCGGACGACATAGCAATCGCGGCATCCGGCAAATTCCCCCAAACACTTTCCGAAAAACTGAACTATTCACTCTCTATTGTGTCGAACTGGTGTCGCGAATTCGAACTTGGGGTTAACCTATCCAAAACCGAGACTATGCTTTTCACTAGGAAGTACAAAATTCCAAAGTTTACAATGCCTAGTCTAAACGGCACTCCGCTCTCTTTGAGCACACACGTTAAGTACTTAGGCCTGATTCTCGACCCAAAGCTTAATTGGAAAGCCAATCTAGCTGAGACGGCACGTAAGGCAACATGCGCTATATACTGCTGTAAAAGAGCAGTTGGTGCACGATGGGGACTTCGTCCTCGAGTCGTGCTCTGGCTCTACACGGCCATCGTTGTACCAAACCTGTTATACGGGTCGGTCTTCTGGTGCCAAGCTCTCGAAAAAGCCTGTAATATCAAACCCCTTGATAAAATCAGAAGATCCATTGCTCTACTGATCACTGGCGCTCTTCGTAGCACACCTACGAAAGCCCTTTTTGCCATGCTGCACTGGCTCCCCTCGGGGATCCTGGTTAAGCAACAAGCCAAGCTGACAGCGATTAGACTTAATGCTCTTTCGCACTGGCGCATAACCCTGACAGACCATGCTTCAATTCTGAATCAGGACCCACCTGTCCCCAACTTTATCGATTATATGTGGGTCTATCCCGATTTGAACAGGGATTTCGACCTCACTATTCCAAGTCGAAGCGACTGGACCTCAGAAAACCGAATCGTCGGTGAAACAGTCGAAATCTACACCGACGGTTCCAAGCTTGGAGGTAGAGTCGGCAGCGGTATTTATTCCGACAAGCTGGACTTAAACATCTCCCTACGTCTCCCAGACCATTGCAGCGTTTTTCAAGCTGAGGTCATGGCCATTTACCACGCAGCCAAATGGATGCTGAGTAGTGACATCGGCGCAGTTGACGTATCTATCTTCTCAGACAGCCAGGCCGCCATTAAATCTCTTTTTGGCTCCACGGCCACATCAAGACTAGTTCATGAATGTCAAACATCTTTAAATGAGCTCGCAAGTTACTCTCGGGTGCACCTAGTCTGGGTTCCCGGACACAGCGAAATCCCGGGTAACTGCGAGGCGGACGAGCTTGCCAAGGCAGGCACGCTAATGCACGACATTCACCCCTCTGTAAACATCGGCATTCCACTGGCAACAGCCAAGCTCGAAATCAAACGGAAATATCTGGCTGACGCCTACAAATCCTGGGCTAACGAGGAATCCTGCCACACGGCTAGACTAACTTGGGCAAGCATGGACAAAATCAACTTCTTCGACTTGATCGCGTATCACTGTCGACAACTGTGTCGGTTTTGACCGGCACTGCATAATGGGACAGCACGCAGAAAGACTGGGCCTACCCTCAAATGACTTTTGCCGAGGCTGTGGCTTCGAGGAGGAGGACGAGACGGTTTTCCACCTCTTATGCCACTGCCCATCCTTGAGCAGAAGAAGAATTCGCACCTTTGGTGCCCCATTTCTTACAAGCCTGACAGAGCTGTCATCCATTAATATTAGAGACATAGCCAGGTTCATCAAAGTATCAGGATCGTTTCCTGAAACATGACGGGGGAGTCGTGCCTTTCCAGGCGCTGTCCTTGCGCTGACTATCACCATCCCAAGTATGGGAACCTTTTTAGTCAGTGCTTGAACGGCGCCATACCGTGGTATCACAATGGGCCATTATGTGTGCTCAAGTGTGCTTTTGGCAAACTGGCCGACCACTCCTACCTACCTACCTACCTACCTGGTTACCGCTAACAAAACTAGCTCCAATATATCCGAGGAATAGTCCGCTGCTTTTAGACATCTTGAAATCTCCGTCAATGTGCTGTGGAAGCGTTCCACCTGTCCATTAGATGTGCTGTGAAGGGGCGGAACTGCATGAACGCTAGCATCGAACTGATTTTGTAGTAGTGACCTTATAGTTTTAGAAGTCAGCGATATTTCGTTGTTGCATACCACAGTACGTGTATCCTTAAAGACACTGAGGGTTGCCAGTAGGGGTCCTTTGAGGTCCACTATACTTCTGGATCTTATGGGTGTTACAATGGCAAACTCGGAGAACTTGTCCAGGCATGTGAGGAAGTGGTGACCTGCCGTGGAATAGATATCCAGATGCAAAATTTCGACCGGATGCGTGGAAATAGGGGTTATTCCTATTTGGGTTGCGTGTGGGTGTCGATTGTATTTGTCTTCCTGACATATGCGGCAAGCAGATGCCAGCTGCTTGAATTGTTTACAAACACCGGGGAAATATGTCATCCGCAACACCCGACGTGTAGTTTCATTCGGCGAACGATGGGCTCTGTTGTGCTCTATGGCTAGGATTTCTTGTTGCTCGCTTGGGTTGGTGATATTCTTTACTCTTCTCTCACTGAATCGGAACCTCATGGATGGGAAGAGATTCGGCAAGGTGTCCTCCAAATATTGCAATGTAACTCGATCGCAATATATTCCATTCACAACATTGACGTTAACGGACTCGTTCAGCAGCTGGGGCAAGTCCGAAGGTGAGGCATAAGTTAGGACATGCCTGAGCTGCTTCTGGAATACTATGAAGGAAGTTTTCTTCGACTTCACTCTAGCTTGGAGGATAAGCTGATTTCTGGAGCAATTGACTGGGTTATCGACAGTCGGGATAGGTGATCCCAGCAACTTTTCAGCACTGCTATTGCTTTCACATTACTTAGGTTTCTTCATTATTGCATTTATGTGCTGTCGTGAAAGCGCGTCCGCGACAATGTTGAGTGTTCCTGGCTTGTAATGGAACTTCAGGGCGAACTCCTCAATGAAGGTTCACCATCGTTTCATCTTTGAGTTAACATTTCTGTCCGAGAGATCGAAGGTGTTAATGTGCTTATAATGTGATTCTATATTTTTTGCATTTTGCTTAAAACTGCAATTTTGATTTTTGTTCAATTTATTCTTTGTGTCAATAATAACAGCAGTTCGTTGCACTTTGCATAACAACAGTTTAAATTCTCTTGCACATTAAGCAGACGAAAATTCGACACGTTTGTTGGTTTTTGTAGTCTCATGACAATATGCTATTCTAGCAAATATGTTGTGCAACTTGCATCGAACTACAGTATTGCTGATCATTTGTATTATATGTATTATATTCTATTGCTATGGATTTTGACATGTTAATTTTGTATAAAAACGCATGCAATAATTTTATAAAATCCGTTCAAAATCAGAACTCAAAAAGAACAATTATTTAATTATCACTTCTTCGTGGTTTTCTAGTTCAAGTACTAGAAGGTCAGTTTTAAGTTAACTTCAATTTTGTTTCGTCGAGAATCTTCAGTTCAAGTACTGAAAATTCATAACCATAAATTCAGATTAAAATCTTGAATTAAAATTTAATCATCGTGAATTCCCAGTTCAAGTACTGGAAATTCAAAACATAAATTCAAAGCAAATTTTGAATTAACAAACGGTAAGGGCTTGATAGTCTGTAAAAACCTTTAGGTCCTTGCCTCCTTATAGGTAACTTCTCAGCTTCTGCAATGACCAGCAATTGCAAGCAGCTCTTGCTCATAAGTCGCATAGTTCTCCTCTTTATTGGAGAGTGTGCGCGAGATCATGGTGATGAGCCGACTTCTTAGTACAGCCTCTAAGGCATAGGATGAAGCATCCGCAGTAAGATCGAATGGTTTTCCGAAATCTGGATAGAGGAGCAAAGCATGTGCTGGCCTCACACGCCGAAAGGCGTCTAATGCATCCGCGTCGATTACAATCGAAGTGTTTTTAGATTTTGATGCTACTATATGACCATTCTTCCCCCTCAGATACCTGGTTAGTGGCTTCTGAGGAAATTTCAGTTTGATCGTTGCCGCTGGTATGCTCTACTTCTTCATTCTCGTCTATGCTGGAATCTCTGTAATTCATCCCTTCACACACCTGAAAGAGCAGCGTTTCCATTCCCCGCGCATGTCTGAGGGTTCCCACGTCTAAGTTGACACAAGCCGAGACGTCCGTTACCAGATCAAACCCGATTATAGCGTCAAAGGTGTTTAGAGTGAGAAGTATGTAAAAGGTAGATGTCCTTCGCAGCATATTGATTCCACATTTCCTAGTGATATGCACACTCCCCACCACAGTTTTGACCTTATCTGGTTTGATTAGCTGCTTTATTCCCCGTAGATCAGGGATATTCCTAATATAATTCTTGGCAGAGCCGGTGTCCACCAAGAACTTTAAACGCTGTGATGCTAGAGTCATTTGAAGGTATGGAAGAAGTGGCCTCTCCCCAAAAAAAAGTCACCTCAGAGAAAGTTGTTTCTCCCTCAACATCGGCACCGGCGTCACCCCGTCTGTAGTTTCGGTTGCGACGACGACCTTCACTCCGGCGGCTTCCATTGTCCCAGCAACCAGGAGAAGAATCAATTAACTTAGTTTCCAGGTAATTGACTCTTGGGTGTTTCCAATCGTGTGAAGGTGGTTGCGACGAAGGTGGCCTTTTTGTAGCTAGTTCCCTCACTTGAAATTGCTGGCCATCCGAATATCCTTTCTGCATATGTGGAGCGCTGGTAGAAGCTCCAAACCGGTTTGCATTAAAGGGATTTCGTGGAGGAGCGTCTATGGCGGGTATCGTAGACGGATTGTCCCATCGGGGTGGAGTTCTCGGCTGTGCGATGACTCCAGTTCCTTGGCGACCAATGGCAAGTCGAGCTGAGTCGGGCTGATACATCCTTATACGCTGCTGGTTGATGCTATAATTGAAGGGGAGTGCATTCCCTGGGCCCCCGGCGCTTCCATGTCTGGTCTACATGGGCTCTGCTTAGTTTACTTCTAGTTCCAGGATCAGAGCGAGGGCTACCGACATATCCGGGGGACTAGCAAAAAGAACCGATTAATTCTTTGGCTCCTTGTGCTCCGAACTGAACATCCTCCTAGCCAGGTTGCTGTGCTCTTCATTCAGGATTTGGTTCAGTGATGCGTCACAAGAATTGCTCGAGTCATACTGGTTGGTTAGAGAGGTGAACCATTTTTGAATCTCGTCATAATAGTGAGAGACGGACCATCCCCTTTGCCTGAGCCTCCGCATTTCTTGTTGAAGCGCATATGGGAATCTTCTGTGTGCGTATTTTAAGACCAATCGAGCCATAATTGCGTCAATGTTAGTAGGCATATTGAAGGATGTTAGGGGGGGATCGACCTCTCCAATTGCTTTGCTCCTGGTCAAGCGGACGGCCTGATAGTGGCGAGGAATTCCATATGAACCTGTGAAAAGGGAATAAGCGCTTGTGACAGCATTTCGCCAGGAAGCGTACTGCGATCTACTTCCACCAAACTCGCGAAGGGCTTGAATGAGCACGAATGAATCAACCCCTTGACCCTCCCGATCGAACGTAACAACGCTATAAACTCCGGGAGGTACTGCCGGTTGTCCAAGGATCTGCAGTTCTTTCCGGAGTTCGCATATCTCGTTACAACTCTCAGTAAATCGTCGGTTGCTTTCTTCAGTCAAAGAGAAGAAGGCGGTGTTGATCATAGCCTCAAATATAGACAAATCTCCGTGGGGTTGGTGCGCTGCTTCGTTGTGCGCCATACTACAGTCTAGAAGCGCACTCTACTTTGCGATGAACGGTACTAGATACCTGACTGAACGTGGCCTGTGCTGGTCTTCCCTTGTTACAGCGGAAGTCCTTGGTGTGGTGAGCCGTGCACCGTCTTTTTCGGATGCTCTCTACGTCTCCAAGAATGTGCTAGAACGTATGGTTGGGCTGTGCACCGCCTTTTTCGGTTGCACCGTGTTTAATTACAAACCTTGCGAATGCTCAATAAGCAGCGAACCACCTTTTTCGGTACCGCTAAAAATTGAATTATATTTATTATTAATTATAAAAATTTATTTTATGTTTTTTCTTTTATTTTTATTTATTTGTGATAAAAACTGGAGGGTCTCGTAGTAGTCGCAGATTTTAACACAATATACAACATGTGTAGGTTACAAAAACTGGAGGGTCCCGTAGGAGTCGCAGATTTTAACACAATATACACCATGTGTAGGTTACAAAAACTTGAGGGTCCCGTAGGAATCGCAGATTTGCTTTTCTTATTCACCCCTCTCAAGGGTACGGTAAGCGCCTGGGCAGCGAATTTTTCGCATGCCCCACGCTTACGACACAAAAACTGGAGAGTCCCGTAGGAATCGCAGATTTTGTAATATATTGAACCGTCTCAAGGGTAGATTATGAGCCTGTGCAGCGACTTTTTCGCATGCTCCAAGTTGGGCGCCAGTTAAATATCTCCTGCATACATCTAAAATTATAAAAATATTTAATTATAGAATTATTGTTTTATTATTATAATCGTCTTTCTCCTTCGAGCTAGTGCCAATTAAAAGATGCGAGCTCTCGTACTCGGATTCTTTTTATACGTTTTCGCCGCCGACAATCGCATGGTGACTGCGCTTCGAGGCGGCATTGCGCGACAGCGTTTTACGGCTGGGCTTGGCGGCACCGATCTACAACACATGTCTCGCCAATTCCTCCGGCACCGAGAACCATCACCGTCTACCGTATCTACGCGTTGCGGCTGTGCCGCGTATTTTGTACAATGCTTTGTACTGCTGCGCTAGCGCATGGCGCCAATGCTCTCCTTCTTGTGTTTTCCCACACACCGAGAACCAGCACAGTCTACCGTGCCCCTGCGCAGCGGATGGCAGCAGACGCTGTTGCAGCGTATTTCGTACAATGCTTTGTACCGCTGCGCAAGCGCACGGCGCCAACGACATGCAACTTGTATGTTGCTAACTTATACAAGTTTTTTAATAGATATGTATGTATGTATGTATGTACGTATGTAAATATATTTTGCGTATTTGGAGCACGTGTGCGTTATATTATAATTAAAATATTTTTATGTGATAAGAGTTGAGACTGTATACTCGTATATGTTCTAATGCAAATTTTTGTTAGTTGATGAGTATGTGAATGTGTTTTTGAAAAAATGTAGTTTCACAACATTATGCAATTCATAAATCAAATAGATAAAAGGTATTATAAATGAATACAATTATTTGAATAACAACAATTCTAATAACAACAACACTACAACTGATAGTATAAATAATTAATAATATAAATAATTATTATATACATATAATAAAATATCAATATGTTTTGGATTCAAACATTAAAGCAAAGCGATAAATTTTGTATTTGTCAGGGTGCATGGTCGCATTTTAGTATTGCACAAATTGTTGTAGTAGACAATTTGTTAGAAGTATTTGTCACACCAGAAGATGGATATAAGTGTTTATTATTATCTATACGAAGAGGTGAAACACATCCATATACAATACCCCTTGAATGAACATATTCAACACGACAACATGTTCAATTTGAAATTAAGGGCGGGACAATAACCATTACAGTAGTGGTAGCAAAACAAAAAACACCAAACAATTTCCAACATCATGTCCATTTAACGATATAGACGATTTATATACTGGAAAGTATTATAATAATCATAGCATTGATGAAGATTTAAATCTTTTAAAATTCTTCGAAGAGGATAGTTTGCACCCCACTGCAAGAACAACAAAAGCAACAACAACAATAACAACACCAACAACAGCATCATCATATACAAAAAAAATTATAAAAAAATGTAAACCTAAAATTTTCTGTGAATAATGTCTTAAAATAAAAAGATAACAAATTTTTGGAAAAAATTTTTATTTTATCCCTTTAATGTCAAATGTTGCTTATAGGCAACATTGTATATTTTCGGTCATAGTTACTACAGTTTTTGATATTTTTGCTAACGGTTTTTCTCCAACTAAAATTAACATGTGTGAGCATTTGTTTATGATGTTACATTTTAAAAATCATTACAAGTGTTAATTTGAGAGCGAGTTGAAGTGGGGTTCAGATGTGTGGAAAAAAAATCCGAAAAAGTTGTTTTTTACAAAAGTTCAAATAAAATCTAAATACGCAAGAATTTTTTTATAAAAAGTGAATTTTATTATAAATAACAGGTAAGAAAATGAAATAAAGTTTCCAAAACTTAAAAAAGTTGTTATTGTTATGTCAGGAATTTCATGAACACAATGTTGCTTATAGGCAACATTTGTCCATAGTAGCAATAATTTTAGTTTTGTTTTTTGTTTAGAAATGCGCCCAAAAGGTCTCACAGAAAGAGAAATAAAACAAATTTTCGATTTCGAGTGGAATAATTCTGATGATGAAGAAGGTGAAGAAGAAGAAGAGTTATATGATGCCAATTTGGAGAGAGTCATTGAAGAAACAATTGATCAGGTAAGTGTTATTACATTTTAGTTAGTTATATATTTAGTTATATTGATCTAATAAAATCCCGTACAGGAAAAGAAAAGAGGAGAAAACGTTGAAATAAATTTGATTACCAGAATTATTGCAGAAGATGAACATGCTGATAAAGAAATTGAAAATGAAGGGGATATAGAAAATATCGTCACGGAAAGTTTTGAAAAAATCAATCTGGAGGGTTTGAGATGGAGGAACACGAGCCTACCCGATTGCAAAACTGGGATTGCTTGGAAAGAAGAAACAGTTTGTCGAGAAATCAAAGATCCAATAAAATATTTCAGTGAGTTCTTCGATGATGAAGGTATAAAGAAGATTTGCAACGAAACAAATCTATATTCGATGCAAACGAAAGGTGTAGAACTAAATTGTTTACCATTCGAGATCAAACGATTCTTCGGTGCACTTCTTTATTTAGGCGTAATACAAGTTCCAAATTTACGAATGGCTTGGATGCCAAACTTCAAATTATCAGCTGTTGCAGATTCTTTATCAAGAGCACGCTTTGAGAAAATCAAAGAATCTTTTCACATAAATGATAATACGTTGAGTCGGAACGTGGATCACCTAATTACGACAAACTTTATAAAATACGACCATTACTGGATAATGAAAGAGAAATGCAACAAAATAGACCAGGAGGAGCACCAGAGCATTGATGAACAAATGATTAAATATAAAGGATGTCACAAACTAAAACAATACCTACCAATGAAGCCCAATAAGTGGGGTTTTAAAATGTTTACAAGAGCTGGAGTTTCAGGTATAGTATACGATTTTGCTCTCTATGTAGGAGAAGGAACGTGTCCATCTTTTGGATTAGGGATCTCATCAGATATTGTGTTGCACTTAGCTTCTAATGTTCCACAAAAGAAAAATTATAAATTATTTTTCGAAAATTGGTTCACTTCAATAAGTTTGATGATTGCGCTAAAGGAAAAATGTATTTTAGCAGCAGGAAGAATTCGAAGCCATCGAATGAAACACTGTAGCCTTATGAATGGAAAGGAGCTCATGAAAAAAGGTCGTGGATCGTATGATTTTAAATTTGAGACAGCATATAATTTAGTTGCCTGTCGCTGGTACGACAACAAGAGCGTTCAACTAGTCTCAAATTATATAGCTGAAAATCCAGTTTCAGAATGCAACCGTTGGTCTCGTAAACAAAAGAAGTATATGAATATACCTAGACCTGCTATTGTTGAATGTTATAACAAGCATATGGGAGGCGTAGACCTGGCTGACATGTTGTTAGAGTTGTATAAAATCAAAATCGAAGAAATGGTGTATGCGTATTGTATACTGGTGCCTCAGCACAGCAGTAGTCAATAGCTGGTTGTTGTATAGAAGAGACCTTAAAAATCAAGACGGAAGAACACGAACCTTCTACACGCGTCTGATATAGCACCAGTAAACCAACGCAGAAGAGGTCGCCCATCAGCAATCCTTCCAAGCATGCAATCTGATTCACCGTCACCAGCGTCTCCAGCACCATCTGACATTTCAAACGTTTCGTCACAAAGTCAACAAAGCGATCATACATATCGGAACCTCCAAAATCCATGCTTCTTCATCAAGTTGGTCATTGGGTTGAATGGGTACCAAAAGGAAGGTGTAGATTATGCCAAACCGGTATTCTAAAATCAAAATGTTCAAAATATAAGGTATACTTATGTTGTAATCCACAAAAAAATTGTTTTGTGTCATATCACACATGGAATGTATAAAAAATTGATAAAAATAACATAAAATATCAATGTTTCTTTGTGTTTTAAAATGTACCACCAATGCTCAATGATTTTAAGCAACATCTCATAACGGAAAAACCAGAAATTATAGAGGCTTGAAATTAATATCAGTTCATATTCAAGGCTCAAACAATAACCTAATATATTCAAAATATTTTTAATCACGCCCACTTTAATTCTGACATGAAAGGGTTATTTCAAAATAATTAATTAAATATAAATATAAATATAAAAAATAAAAATATTTATATTATTCAAGGGAATATTTCCCAATTTCGCAGATGAAGACCTTCGTCTTCATCACCTTCTTCAGATTAATCCCAGCTTCTTCGCTGGGATTTAACTGGAATTGCAGCAATCTCATCTGGAGGAGTTCCTCCATCTCTGGGGCATCCCAGCACGCTTTTGCGAATCTTGGAGCGAATAGTACCGCTTCATCATATTCTTTCCAATATGCTGGTGCTTCCGTGTTGATATATGCAGCTTCCATGTTTATTGTTTTCTGTTTTCTGTTTATTCTAGAATTCCGCCAAATAATTTTTTTTTTTTTAACAGGGCGCAAAACATCGAGTGTAGCTTCGGCTGTGTGGCACGTAGCGCCGTCCTGTTGAAACCATATGTTGCCATTATCCTCCTCTTCAATTTTTGTGAACAAAAATTCGTTCAACATGGCCCGATAACGATCGCCATTGACTGTAACGGCCACTCCTTGCTCATTTTCGAAGAAAAATGGCCCAATTATGCCTCTGGACCAAAATCCGCACCAAACAGTGACTCGTTTTGGGTGCATCGGCTTTTCAATGTATGCGTGCGGGTTTTCTGTGCCCCAAATGCGACAATTTTGCTTGCTTACATACCCGCCAAGATCAAAATGAGCTTCATTTGAAAAGATGATTTTTTTGGCAAATGATTTTTTTGGCATTCTGCAACATTACCATGATTTTCCAAGTAATGTCGCATTATTTCCCAGTATTGTTCAAGCATATACACAACCATATTCGTTCAGCGGAAGGATAAAACTAATTATCTGTCAAATCAGACATGAGCTAAGTGTTACCATTCACGAAATAAGCACTAGTTAAAACGTTAAATGGCGGACCCGTTATAAATAAAAAATAACAAACAAATTTTTTGAACATTTTTATTTTTAATTTAAAATATTTATTATTATTATTTTTAAATATAAATAATAAAATAAAAATATTTATATTTATTACTCTAGGAAATATTTCCCTATTTCACAAATGAAGACCATCGTCTTCATCACCTTCGTTAAATTCACCCCAGCTTCTTTGCTGGGATTGAATTAAAATTCCTGCAGTCTCATCTGGAGGAGTTTCTCCATCTCTGGGGCATCCCAGCACGCTTTGGAAAACTTCGGATCGAATTGGACCGCTTCGTCATATTGTTTAAAATATGCTGGTGCCTCCGCGTTGGTATGAGTAGATGTAGTTTCCATGGCGAATTTTCTGTTTTATGTTTATTCTAGAAGAATTACTCGTATTTATATGCAAAAATCATACAGCCATATATGCGATAATAAGTAAATCATTAGCTAGAAAAAATTATTCATACGACGTACAACCATATTTGCCATAACATGTAAATATTCACATAAAACTGTTATGTTCAAATTTTCTAATCTTCGCGGATATATAAAACATAGAAATAATAAATATTTTTTCAACATGTTTCATTCTGAAATAAATTCTATATACAAGTAATATTATTCATTTTCTGCTAGAGTGGAATAAAATAAAAATTTTTAATATTACTAATTAGATAGAAATGAAAACAGTAATCTATTTTAATTTTTATTAGTTATTTATTCAATATATTTTAGTTATAATTTGAAAATATAGTATTTTCCTCCTCTGGACTTTCATTTAAGAATTGCGTGATTAGATCTTCTTCTAAGTCTAACCAATATTTTCCTTGCTGCATACGTTTCACGATATAGATAGTGTTAAGAGGGTTATTAATGTAATTTATCTCACTAAGTGAATTAAATCGCTCAGGTAGATACAATATGATATCTTCTAAATCTGTCATCATCCGTCGTCCATATTTCGTTGAAATTGATGCTATTCCTAATATCTTCATTGGACTATCCATTACTATATTCTTGATTCCCCAAGATGGTTTGAGGTTTTACCCAAGAATTCTTCTTTCACAACTTTAAAAATATTGTTAGTAGAAGTCAACCATTTTCGTTTTTTTTCTGAAAGGATATATAAATAAAATTCAAATATAATTAAAAGTATAAAATTATTGTATTTATGTTTCTCGACATATGTTTAGAAAGTAGTAAACTCACCAAAATGGTGAAGTTGAGTGATGAATTCTATACCATATCCATGTCTTTTATATTAAAATTTGTTCCAGTAAATGCATTTGAAAAATCAGAAATTTTCGGTTTAAGTTAGATAAGAATATATTAGGAAGACTTTTTTTGCGAATTTTGTGGATGTGTTTTCCATTCAAAATGGAATTTGAAGACGCATATTCTACATAAACATAACCAAGGAAATATTCATTCTAACAGACCAAAAAATCATATAGTAAAAGAACATATAAATCAACAATTATATGAATTAATTAAACAACAGAAAGCATTAATAAAGCAACAACAACAACAATTAATTGCAGCACAAAATAAAAACCTGCAGATAATCACACAGCAACAATATAATTGTGAGAATATGGATAATAAGAATGAAAATAATAATTCTTCAGAAGTTTCGATTTTAAACAAATCTATAAATAATGATATTAATGAGAAAGAACCGACTTGCAGTTATAAATATTGTGAAACATGTAAGCTTAAGATATCAATGAAATCATGGTATCATCACTAGAGAACCAATCAAAATAAAAAAACAGTTGTTCACAATTAAAAGATGATTTGTATTTAGTGAAAGGGTTATATAATAATTGCATGGAACCTTATGTATTTAAAAACCGACATGAAAATATTATCGTACCAAATCCTTTCTCTAAATATGCAAAAGATGTAATATTAGAATTATTAAATAAGCAACTAGAAAAACATCAGTCATATAAATATAATTTTCATTGGTTTTGTGAAGATATAATAAGGTTCAAACCAAACAATATTGGTGACACCAGTGATTGTGAATATGAAAAAGCAACTATAGATGTGTAATCTTTTCAAACGAAAATGATATTAGCACAAAACCTTGAAGAAATTGAACTTGAATATGATGTACATTGTTCTAATTTAATTACAAAAATGGAAGAGTTTCAAGAGAAGGATAGCGGATGGACTCTAATTAAAATAATTGAATTAAAGATTAATATTAATCAATATAAACCATTAAAGGGTTCTGCTTATATTAAATTACCTTATAATATAGCAATGAAACATGCTTGCATTAATGTAATGAATATAAATGATGAATATTGCTTTAAATGGTCTATACTATCTGCAATAAAAAATGTGCAACATAGTAATAGATGTTCACAATATGCAGTGGATATTAAAAATGATGTGATTATGTAGGAAGTATGATATTAAACTTTACAAACTTGTCATTCCCAATGCCATTAGACCAAATCAGAAAATTTGAAGATAATAATAATATCAGCATTAATGTTTTTGGATGTTCTGAGAAAGGTAGGTCCCGATCATACCACAAAGTTGGAGAGAGATATCCATATTAATTTATTGTTTCTACAAAGCGGTGACAATTCCCATTATGTATGGATTAAAAATATATCAAGTTAAAAAGAAACAAAACACATGATTACTATTTACAGATTAATTAAATCACAATTGACATTAAATACAAAAGCGCTACTATTATGTAACTTTTGCTTGCACCAGAAATAAAGATGTTATGTTAAAACATAAAGCATAGTGCAGTAAAATAGTGACCACAATGCCGATTGGTAAAAATAATGATGATATTTTAAAGTTTACTTCTTTGAGGTCTAAGTTAGATGTACCATTTGTAATTTATGCAGATTTTGAGTGTATTTTAGAGAATGTACAGATAAATGATTCTGAAAATATTTGCAACACTAAAATACATAAGCCTATAGCATTTAGTTATTACATAAAGTGCGGTTTCAATAATAGCTTAAAGAAATTTGTAACTTATTCAGGAGAAAATTCTGCTAAGGAATTCATAGATAATTAATTAGTGATACTAAACCTCTATATGTAAATTATTTAAATAGAATAGTACCAATGAAGTCTCTAACTTTAGAAGAAATTGAAAAACATAAAACAAATACAATTTGTCATATTTGTAAGCAAATAATTGATCAACACAAGGTTGCAGATCATTGTCATCTTACAGGTCAATATCGTGGACCTGCAATTCGAGTTGTAACTTAAATTTTCAAACACGTAAATTTATACCAATTTTCATCCATAATTTTTCTGGTTATGATTGTCATCTGTTTGTTAAAGAACTCGAATCATTTGAAGGACACAAATAATTCCTCTGAATAAGGAATTATATATATCACTTTCGAAAGATATTCATATTAGTGATAAAGATTTCTTTGAATTACGATTTTTAGACTCATTCAGATTTATGAACTCATCTTTAGATGTATTAGCTAAAAATCTTGATGCTATTGATTTTAGCATTTTACACTCATTGTATACAAACATTGATGAATTTAATCTCTTGAAAAGAAAAGGTGTTTTCCCCTATGAATATATAGATTCAGTAGATCGACTTAAAGATATCAATTTACTTCACGTGAAAAATTTTTCTCCGCATTAAATAATGTAGAGTGTTCTACTGATGATTATGATCATGCTGAAAAAGGTTGGAATACTTTCAAATGCAAAACTTTACTTGATTATATGCTGGTTTATGTAAAAACAGATGTTATACTTTTAGCAGATGTTTTTGAAAACTTTAGAAAAATGTGTAAAAATATTTATGAATTAGATCCTGTTCATTATCTAACTACACCAAGTTTATCCTGGGATGCAATGTTGAAGACAACAGGTATTGAATTTAAATTATTTAAAGATATTAATATGTATAATTTCATTAAAAGTGGGATTAGAGATGGTATTGTTCAATGTTGTAAACGACATTCAAAGGCTAATAATAAATATCTTCCTGAATATGATCAAAGTAAATCTTCTGAATACATGATGTACTTATATGCAAATAACTTATATGGTTGGGCAGTGTCTGAATATTTACCTTATGGTGGATTTGAATGGGTTGAGGAAATATTAAATTTTGATATTCTAACATTAACTATAAAATCACACTTTGGTTATATTTTAGAAGTTTATTTAGATTATCCTGAAAATATTCATGATAATCTAAATCAACTTACCCTTCTATGCTGAGAATAAAAAATTACATAGTAGATCCAAAACTAGAAAAATGATTATAGATTTAAATAATAAACGAAATTCTATTATACATTACCGCAATCTACAACAGTGTATTGTTAATGGTTTAAAGCTTGTGAAAATTCATAGGATTTTGAAATTTAAGCAATCTAACTGGTTGAAGAATTCTGTTGATCTGAATACTTTTCATAGAACACTTGCGAAAACTGAATTTGAAAAAAATTCTTTAAATTATTAAATAATGCAGTTTATGGAAAAACAATGGAAAATGTTGAGAAATGGAAGAATGTAAAGATTGTTACTGAATGGGAAAACAAGGGAAAACATTTAGGTGCACGTGCTCTAATTGCAAGGCCAAATTTTCATAGTTCAAAATATTTTACAGATAGTATGATAGCAATACAACTTTCTCGTGAGCAAGTTGCATATAATAAACCAATATACTTGGGATTTACTGTTTAAGAATTATCAAAATTAAAAATGTATAGTTTTCACTATGATTATATGAAACCTAAATTTAATGAAAAATTACAGTTGAACTATATGGATACAGATTCATATATATATACCATAAAATATAAATGATTATGAAGATTTTTTAATATAGAATAAAGTATTCTATTACAAAATGTATGTCTTTAGATCAAAAGTTAATGAAATTTATACGCAACAATGGACAAAAATAATATTAAGTAATGATGATGATAAAATATATATTAAAGAAGATAGAGTAAATACTTACGCTTGGGGACATTATAAAATTAATTGTAGTAGATAAATTGAGTTTTATTATTTTTATTAAAATATTGTTATAATCACATAATATATAATAAAGATTTTATTATTTTCAAAACAAAACTATTATACATTGTTTTTTATTTTTACATCAATAAATTTTCTTAAAATCAAAGCATTTTTTAGCGCACAACATCCATTGTGTGCATTGCATTTAGTTATTATTGGATATTTTTTATTTAGAATTCTTAAATTATCACATCCAAATTCTTCCAAGTTGTAAACATTTTTGTTAAGTATATCTTCAATCCACATTTTTTTCTCTAATCCTTTAATATAAACTGTTGTAGACAGTAGATTTTCCTTTCAAAATTTTCGAACATTATTAAATGAGGTGAATCCGTCATTCCACGCAAAACCATGATGATTTTTTGTTAGCCAATTTACTTATTTTTGATATTTCGGAGACAATCTTCTAAATTCAAAAGGAGGTTTAATGATAAAGCTTTTAAATTTTGTGTAGTTATAAGTAATAGCCAACTCTTCTGCTATAAATCTATTTCCATCTCCTTTAAAACCTTACACATCTAATGTTATAAAACTATCTGAAGCCATTTAAAGGTTTGTAGTTATTAGTTCAATGGTGTATAATTTACTGAAATACATATAGATAATAGGAACTCTTTAAATAATTTTTTTGATTTCATTATTTAAAGGTATATATTCTATAACTCTATCATGAATGAGTATGCAATATGCTGATGTATTTTCTGGAATATTCTTTAATGTCTTAAATTCAATTTTGATATCAGTTGGTCCTGTTTTAACAGCTTCGTTTTGATGCATTACATCAACCACTATTATTGGGGCTACAGTTTTAAATTCATCACATAAAAGTAGAGGTTGAGGATCACGTGTGTAATAACTTTGTTGAAACTTTGAATACATTTCATATAAAATGGCATAACGATCATTATCAAATTTCAAATTAGGATCATCATATGGATATGTAATTGAGTTTAGGTGTACTTTCACATCCGTTAGATCACAATGTTGAAATTTGTTTGCATTTTGGAATCCGATCAATATGATGCGAGGTCTTTCACTCTGTGTTTAACATTCCACAAGTGATTTGTTCCTTGGGAGAGCATGGGATTAAAGTGGCAATCCCAACTGCGAAATGCTAATGTTAATGGTTTACCGCTGCTCACTGTCTTAAACATTCCTAATTTGGCCACATCAGATAATTGTATATGTGGGATTTTCCATGTGATATTTGTTATATTTAGCATTATCTTTTCCTTTGAATCACTAGAGGTCACAACATTTTGATAATTCTTGGAACGTAATAATATTAATTCATGTTTAGAGTTTACCACCACTTTATTAAAGTCCTCAGCAAATCCTAATAACATTTTCAGTGGTACACAAAAATTAAAGTAACCATTAGATATTTGAATAGTATTTGCTGATGTCCAACCAGCATTTTTTTAACATATTACTCTCGCTTTTATTCAAAGACACATAATTTTTAATCGTTGTAGTTATTCCCAAGTGACGTGTGCGATCGATTTCTAATCCATTAAGCTCATATCGAATTTCATCAAACAAATATGCCATACAATTATTTTTTCATCTAATATTATGTGAAATTGAACCATCAATTAAGGTAGCATAACCTTCTATATATATTAAACTTTCACTGGGTAAAACATAGAGATCTTGATTTTGAATTGAGATTCTTATTTCATCATTGTTTTTATATGATTGTAAATATGGTGCATAGCTATGGTACTCCTTTTTTATAATGCTCTCATCATATAATGGTTTTTGTAGAACATCAATTATATCATTCATGATTTAGTTTTTACTTTTAAATCCTGTAGACTTTAAAAATTCTCTATTAGCAATTGTTAGTCGTTTACGTTTAATAACTTTATTAGTAGCCTTTCTTCCTATTCGCTCAAATGTTGATGGGAAAGTGATAAAGGGTACACTTCGCCCTACGTTTTTATTATAAATAGTCATTAGTCCTGTGGTTTCAAATGTAAGCGTAGTGTTATTGTTTCTCCTCGGAAATTAATTAAATTATTATCCTGATCAACAATTCTCACTGTGATGGAACTTATCTGCTTGGTGTTAACTGGTAGATAGATGATATTTTTCGGACTCTCATCTATTTTATAACCAGGGCTAGCGTTTATAGAAAACTCGTGAATAGTGTGGGCAGACAAATCATTAATATATGAAATAACTGTAATATTACATTCTATTCGAATTACATTAATGTTTGTTATATTTAATTGGAGATCTGATGTATGTTGTTTCTCTGCTTCCAACGTTGTTCGACTGAAGCCTAAAAATGAACCAATTATTCGATCTTCATCAAAGTAAATCACTTCATTGCTGAAAATTTCTATTTCAAGTGTATTATGATTTGCTTGTATATCAATTTCTCCCTCCAGGTTTAAATTTTTATATTCATCACGTAGATAGTTGGCAATATCATTAAGCTCATAAGAAACAATAGGAATTTCAATGATGTTTTCACCTATGTGAAATAGATTGCTCCCAACGTCAATATTTGGAGTTGAGTGATATGTATGAAAATCAGTTAGACCACAAACATAATTTGAATCTAAATTTATTGGTGGAAAATAATCTGCAGACCGAACGGATGTTTTACCAGTTAAAGTCAATGTAATCGACATCTTGAATGATAACATTTAAATGAAATAAAAATTATATTGTTTATATTATATATTTATTATTATTACAATTTTTTTAATACAAATATTTATATATATATATACTCGTATATATATATATATATATATATATATATATATATATATATATATATACATATATATATATATATATATATATATATATATATATATATAGATATATATATATATATATATATATATATATATATATATATATATATATATATATCTATATTACAATATTTCATTCCTATTAATCCAAGAATTGTGTTCGCTTGAAAAACCTAACCATTCAACATAAACTTGATTACCTTTAGATTTCTTAATTTTTTCAATCAGATAAGAATGAGGGTACGTTGTTTTCAGTAGCTCATGTTCATAAAATCCACCATTAATGATATTATCTTTATAATCTTCCAAAATATATGTAGTTGGATTTGTATTTTGTATGGTTTTGATTTTGAAAATTTCTGTTGTCCAGTTTGGTGTATAACCTTTCTCAAAAATTTGCTTATATTTACAAATTCTCACACTTTCTCCTACATGAAACTTTGGTTTATGAAACATTTTTAAATTATTATAAGAATTTTTCAATATTAACTTTTGATTAGAGGAATTAACGTTATTGGGTGACATTTTTATAGTTCTATGAGTCTTATTATTATATTCATTAATTAAATTTTTATAATTATGAATCCATTGATATGTTCCTTGATAACTAAATGCTTTCTACATCATTCCTTTGAGAGTTCTATTAAAACGTTCAACGATTGATGCCTGTAAAATGCTAAATGTTGAGTAATGATTAATGCGATATTCTTTCATCAAGTTGTTAAATTTACTGTTGAAGAATTCTTTACCGTCGTCTGTTTGTAAATTTGTTGGTATTCTTCTCAAAACTAATATACTTCGCATAGCCTCAGTGACATCAGCAGCATTTTTCGTTTTAAGAGGTACAGCCCAAGCAAATTTGGAAAATGTATCTATTATTGTTAGGAGGAAGCGGTAGCCACTATTGTATTTGGAATAAGAACCCATTTCCACTAAATCTGTTTGCCATAAATCATCTATACCCTTTGTTATTACTCGTCGGCGTTTAAAGTTTTTAAGAGCCTGTGTGCGCAGTTCATCTAGTAAACTTTGCTTACTCATCGTCTTCAACTAGCCCTCTTTTTATCGGAACTGATTTAATTGGTATTTTTTCAATTTTTGTTATGTGATCAAAAATATAATTCTCAATTCTACTAAGACTCTGTTCCATATATTTTCTTTGAGAATCTAAAACATTATCCATATATATATTTTAGAGTAGTTTCTGTTTTAACATTCATATCTTCAATGAGTTCATATTTAGCAGAAACTTTATTTAATATATCCTTGTGTGAGTAAATCTTGAGATAGTTGAAGGACTTTGATTTGTACAAATGATTTTGTTGCGGCATCATCTTCTTCCATCGGCTGCCCAACATGTCTAATTCGTTTCCAATCAAGGTTCCAGTTCTTACCTTTATCCAAACTGAATCCAAATGTTTCTGAAACATCCTTTCTTTTCAAATCAAATATATTATGCTTTTGTTTAGAATAGTTTCCAAACTTATCAACAGCCATTTTCAGATTGAAAAAATAAATTTTTTGTTTACTATATATATTTATATTTTTATATTACATTCTTTCAATTCTTCAACATTTGAAATGATCTCATTATTATGATTATTGTGACCAGCTGATTGTGATGACATTAACAACCGCAACCGATCAACCAGTTCGTTTGGATCATCCCAATATGTGTAAATAGGATTCTGTGTATTTAATCTCAAAAGACTGAGACCTACACCAGAACCATTTTACTTAATGATTTTTTTTCAGTAAATAATTTCTTTATTATTTGTTTATATTTCTATGATCTAGTACCTTTATATTTCTATGATCTAGTACCTTGTTCATTTACATCAAAATTTCGTCTATGCGCATTCGTCTTCAATAAAATCTTTTTATAAATTTCCAATTCATTGTTATCATAATTCATTGGTGTTTTATAGAATAATAATTCATTCAAGCCAGGTGTTATCACCCAATTTTCGTCTGATATTTGTAGTTTATCGTCAGAAATTTTCAAAGCACTAAAACCAAATCTCAGCACCTTTGGTGCCCCATTTCTTACAAGCCTGACAGAGCTGTCCTCCATTAATATTAGGGACATCGTTAGGTTCATCAAAGTATCAGGATGGTTTCCTGAAACATGACGGGGGAGTCGTGCCTTTCCTGGCGCTGTCCTTGCGCTGACTATCACCATCCCATAGTATGGGAACTTTTTAGTCAGTGCTTGAACGGCGCCACACCGTGGTATGACAATGGGCCATTATGTGTGCTCAAGTGTGCTTTTGGCAAACTGGGCGGCCACTCCTACCTACCTACCTGGTCTTAATTATATCTTTTAAAAGTTTTTTCATTCATTTTTCCTATTCAGCTATTGCCCTTGTCAAGTGTTGATTGCAGATATCATACTAAACATACAATAATCCATGTCTCTTCTTTCATATCTGAATAAATATATCAAACCCCCTCCCATAACGACCGCAATGTAGAGGATCATCTTTACTGATAGAAGCTATATTTATCCCCCCAACATAGACTACATATTTTTGTAAAATTCATCCAATTCCTATCAGCACCAACATATTCATTATATATATGCTTCATAGTCATTTCATCTTGTCGAAACATAACAATCATATTCGCATTATCACGTATTAAATGTTTGGGTATATGTGTATATGTTTGACATAAATAGAAACTATCTATGTTTTTATGTCCCCCATACAAAAATATGACCGAATATTATTGTGTTTCTCACAAGCACCATCATCAAATATAATAATAGAATTATATTTTGCATTCTCCAATGGTAGAACATCATCATTTTCAGAAAATGTATACAATCCTATACCTTTTTTCGGCTCTAATAAACATATTTTGATTGATATAAAGACTTTGAATATATAAACTCAGCTAGTTGTAATCAATCTGTAAAAGGAAGAGGCTTAGTAAATAACTTGATCAATTCTCTGCCAATTGAATTACACTTACCAGGATATCAATTTTGTGGGCTAGGGACTAAATTAAAAAAACGTTTAGATAGAGGAGATAAAGGTATTAATTCATTGGATGTAACATGTAAAGAACATGATATTTTATACTCTCAAACAAAAGATATAAACAAACGACATACAGCAGATCAAATATTAGCTGAAAAGGCGTGGCAAAGAATTAAATCAGCAAACAGCAGTCCATCAGTACGTACAAACGATTGTTTAGTTACAAATGCGATGAAAACTAAGGTGAAATTTGGCATGGAAAATATTTCTAGCAAAGTACGCATAAAACCTATACGTAAGCGGGGCAAAAAAAATAATTAAAAAGATATGTGGGAGAAAACTTTTCACTACGGCTATAAAGAATGCAAACAAAGTTCTAAAGGCTGAAAAACCGGACAATATTGAAAATGCAATTAAAATTGCGAACAAAGTTATAAAAAGTACAATAAGGCAAAACAAGTCAATAAAAGTACCCAGAGGCATCTCCATACCTAAAGTAGGTGGTTTTCTACCATTAGTACCAATTTTAACTGCTCTTTTTGCTATTGGTGGTTTAGCCTCTAGAGAGAGCGCCCTTGCAAAAGTTGCAAATGAGACTAAAGCTGCTAGAGAGCAGTTAGCAGAAGAAAATCGTCATAACAAAACTATGGAGTCAATTGCTATGGGAAAAGGACTTTATCTTAAACCATATCGGAAGGGTTACGGTTTATATTATGATTCACATTCAAAAAACTAATGCAACAACTACCCAAGAGAGCTCTTACAAACCTGGATTTGAAAAAGTATGCCAACAATTTACCATACTTTAGAGAAGTCTTTATACGTGATGCTCCTCCAAAGAAGCCTATTCAAAGAGAATGTGGTATTGTTAACTTGGATATTTCTAATGGTAGTGGGACACATTGGGTAGCATATTATATATAAAAATAATGTATGTTATTTTGACAGCTTTGGAAATTTACAACCGCCGAAGGAGATTGTTAATTATTTGGGGAAAAAAATTCAATATAATTATGATCAAGAACAAAAGTATAATTCATTTAATTGTGGACATTTATGTCTAAAATTTCTTTATAGTTTGAATAAAACAAAAACATGAGAAAACAATAAAAGAAATTATGTTTTAAAAAATTTATTTTCCAATAGTTTATTTAATATAAATTTTAGAATCAAACAGGTGTTTCATTGATTTGCATGTTTAACGGAAGCTTCAGTGCGGAATGTGCCGCTCTTCCACCTTCTAATAGAGTTGCAGCAATCCCAGTAGATGCGAGAGCCAACGCAATGCCATTTTGAGACCGTATTGGTGCCAAAATCAAAACGTTTTCGCAGTTCCGCCGGGCGCATCAAGAAAAAATAGTCCACCGTTTCCATCATTGACAGCCTTCATCAATTCATCATACGCACTCTTTTGCCGCTCATTCAATAATGGAACATTTGTACTTGTTGTTCCAAAGTTATTCTGTCGTATGCACGCTTACGTTCCAATTCACGATTCAGTACATCTCTGATTTGACGATTTGGTGCTTGCATATGAATTTCAGTCAATAGTTTGCCACTCATAAGCAAACACAAATCTTCAATCAACACCAATGCTTCATTGTAGATGTCATCGCTCATTTGCAATTCTGAATTCCATTTTGCCACTCGAATACGATGTAAAATGTCTTCGGCAATGTAATTTTTATACGTATCCCATAATTGACGCGGATTTGAAGGCTGACATGTCGAAATGATCACCGCGAAAAGTGTGCGAACTTCAGTGGCATGCGAAGTAGCTATCGCATCGTCCTTCGTTTGATTCCAGTGATTATCATTTTCCAGCAATTGTAATTGCTGGCATGCTTCTTGAAAAGTTGCACACACCGTACCATTCTCAGTACGCAATGACTCAAATGAAGTTGAACCGAAGGTAGAAGCAATCGTCGTTTTTCGGGTGGATTGTGTAAATTCGTCCTAATGCATTAGTTGAGAACACACCTGGATGTCCATCTACTTGTTGGCCTTGCTTTTTGCGTAACCATTTCTTCGACGATGCATTCCATGTATAATATCAAGGCATTTCCGAATAAAGCAATGTTCTCGCAAACGGATCACTGGCGCAAGTTGAGAAAAAAACTCGTCAATGTTGTTGCTGGTGGTGTTTCCGCTCGCTGTATTGCATTCTCTGGGTAAATACACTCTTTGGCCATTCTCCAAATGAACTGCGAGATGCTCAACAGTCGGAAAATGCTCATGAATTACAAAAGAAAATATTCTCCAAAACGCTTCATTGCAGTTCACGTATCGACCTATTTGATACTTGCTGATCTCATCTCGTTCAAGGCCAATAACCGCCATGTCGCTTCCTTTGGTGACGTACTTGCAAACGTATTTGATCGATTTCACAGAACTGCAATACTCAATATTGATATGAGTTTTGAATGTCTTAGACAATATTGGCGAATATGGTACGATCCATATGTTGTCAACTTCGATATTCACTCTTCTAAATTGAATGCTGAATGTTCTGCCATTGTTGTCTGATGAGCGACGCTGATAGAGTGGATATATATCATTTCCAGATTGCGTTTCAGAAAGAAAATCACGTGGATAGTGTTTCGTGCATTTATTGTCAGACATACAAACCGAAGTGGGATTGTAGTGTCCGCAAGGTCCATGAACCTTATTGGTTTTCACCACTTCGTATAATTCTGGATTTATCTCTGGATCAGGAATTTGCGCAGAAATTGTCATCTATTTGATCTGGTGTAATCTTGTCCACCATCCAAAGAAGAATGTGTGCGTGCGGCAAACCTCTTTTTTGCCACCCAACAGAGTACATCCAGCATCTAACAGCACCATATATACGTTGCTTCACGAAAAAAGTCCATCAAATATCGTAGCTGTTGTTTGAAAACTCTTGCTGTGACATCGTGACGATCGCTTGCTGATTGACCGCGATTCAATAATTCCGTTATCTTTGGGCATTTTGGATTGCAAGTGAATGTAACACACAAATCCGGCCGTCTATAATTCCGCACGTATGTCATCGCATCCTGCGAGTACTCGTGTATGTGCCTTGGGCTGCCAATGTATGTTGATGGCAAAATCGTGAGTCGGCCAAGGTTTGTCACATCTTCATCGCTATTGACCGCATCTCGCAAGTGAATATACTCTTCAGATCGAAGCTTGGTCTGATTGAAGCGAATAAAATTGAGTCATTCTGTCTCCATCGTTACGTACACATCAACTGCATACTGTTGAAATAATCGGCGATATCTCAAGAGAGGGTTGTCAATTCCTTCGCGAATCATCAATCGATACGAGTAAAAGTTCATTGCACTGAGCTTCTTATTTGTATCGACACCTAAAAGTTAACAAAAATTAGAAGTTACAATCAAGAGTGTTTGTTTTTCTTTTACTAACCATAGGCAGGATTGATCATGTTGTATCTCAAGTGATATCCATCGTCACCACGGCAGAACATAAGCGGATATTGTAGTGAGCCATACGATCGATGAGTTTCACTGATTCGCTCTAATGTATCTCCAGCTCGACCATTAATAACAATATCACGGGATTCTAAATTATCGCCAACAACAACAATTGATATTTCATCGGCCGTCGGTGCATTATATTGCCGTTCATGAGTGCCTGCTGGTCGTTTGTCCGCTTTTATGGCGATTCTGTGATCATCAAATGGCATACTTTCTAACGAAGTTTTGAATAATCGAATTAGTTCGTTGTGTTCATGCAACATTTCTTGCAATTGCTGCACAATTTCTCTCTTCGTCGCATTGAAAATTGCACAACGTAGATTCACTTCCTCATTTGAATCTCTAAGGAAATATATTTGGAGATATTTGTGATCTTGATCAGGATGCGGCAACAGGGATCCAGCCAGATGAAAAATTTGCCCGTGAATCTGTATAGTTGCAGACAAATATGTTAATTTCTGTATTTTATTGGCGAGATAATAAGTGTTAGATTGTTGGTGAACTAACCTTTGTAATTATGTTCATTCACAATTTCCCCACCAAACGACGTCATTTGAAAACAATCGTTATACATCTTGGAATTTTGTAAAAAATGATTCGAATTTGGTGATTCACCGTAAAGCAACGACCGCAATGGCTCTGGTGGAGGAAGTAACTCTGGTAATTTCACTTTTCCGCTCGCACAACACAATCCGGCCGGTTCTTTTGGAAATTTCAGTGCATCGCAATGCGGGCAAACAACAGACATCGAACCAAATCGAACTGATGTTTGCGCACTGTATTCAATGTCCGGCCCATATCGAAAGGCTGAACGTTCGATATTCAAATTAGGCAATCGTTGTTGTTGCTGGCGTTGTCGGTGAGCAGCCAAACGTTGTTCTCTTGCTTCATGAATTTCCTGAGCACGAACTTGTCTTCTTCTCAATCGTTGTTGCTCATTGTAAGCTTCGTGAGCCTCTTGTGATTGTCGCGCACGATGTTCAATCATTCCGATTCGAGCAGATTCCCTTGCAGTAGCATTTTCCTCTTCCGTACGACGTGCTGTATAATTACGGTGGTCCGTTGTATGTCGGGAACGCCGACCGAATTAGCGCGACCTCTTTGTGGCATCGTAACAAATTTCAATATGTAATTAATCACTTTGTATGAAACACACATAAAGTTTTCACGGAATAATTTTCAATAATTTACCTTTTGAATAGCCGAAATAAAGAAAGCAAACGACCGAAATTGAACGATTCAAATAATTTACAAATCAGCTGAAGAAATAACACAAATAAATTCCAATGGAAATGAGGTTAGGTATTAACCAACAAACGAAAATAATGAACTCACTTCTTTTGTTTCAAATGTCAATAATTTGACTCAAAAACTGATGATCCACAGATTTAAAATCAAATATTTCGTGATTGTAAACAATTTAATAACTTAATGTAATGAATTTAACTCGAGAAATCAATTAAAATTTGGAAAAATGTCAGAAAGTCAATTGACCGTGTCCGCACTGTTCGAATAAACAAATCAGAAAGAACAAACAATATACGCAGCTGTCAAAATAAATAAGCGTCTACAGCTCCATCTGTTGAGTTATTGGAGTATCAGTCAGTGCTTACAACACCAATATGAAACTAAATGTGCGCGTGCAACACCACGCACATATAAAAAAAATGAGAACAAAAAGTGAGATTAGGTTTTTCTAATTTTCGAATTTTCCGAATTTTCCGACTTTTCCGAATGTTTTGAGATCGATAGATTTGCAAGAAACAATTGGAAAAAAAAATTTTAAAGAAAAAAAATTTAGTATGGAAAAAAGTCCTTTTTGCAATTTTTAAATTGTCCGACTTTTCTTCAGGAAGAGTATAAGGTTTTTTTAGGTTTTAACCATTCCCAGATCCACAACGAACAACCTCTGAAAATTCCATCAAGATTGGTCCAGCCGTTCTCGAGCCTTAGCGTCACTAACAAACAAACATTCATTTTTATATATATAGATAAATATATATTTAATATGAATAATACATTATAACATTCAAAGATATTTATTGCATACGTATTCAATTTATAAAGAAAAGAAACTGAAATGCATCTTCAATTAAATAGCTTTGTGCATTTTGTGCAATATTTTTCAGTATTCAGTAAAATTTACTGAACAATGAGTTTGTTTGCAGTAACCAGTAAAACTTTACTGATCACTGAATTTTTTTGCAGTAACCAGTAAAGCTTTACTGATTACTTAAATTGTTTGCAGTAACCAGTAAAGCTTTACTGATTACTGAAATTGTTTGCAGTAACCAGTTTTTTAAGTATATTTCTCTTATTTCTTTTCATTTGATTTTACTAAACAGCTTCTATATCTGCTTAAAATTGTACACATTAATTAATTAATTTTAATTTATATTTTATAAATACTTCCTTTTCACAGTCAAAAACCTTTTCATCATTTAGTATGTATTGAAATTTTGTTAAGTATAATTCTCTTATTTCTTCTTTTTCATTTGATTTTACTAAACAGCTTCTATATTTGCTTAAAATTGTACACATTAATTAATTAATTTTAATTTATATTTTATAAATACTTCCTTTTCACAGTCTAAAATCTTTTCATCATTTAGTATGTAGTGAAATTTTGTTAAGTATAATTCCTTCTTTTCTGTATTTGGTACAGGTATTATTTCAATTTTATAATATGTTTCATTGCAAAATATTGGTGTCATTATAATCACAATTCAATTTTTACTACTCTCCATTATACCACTCTTTAAGTGTTTTAATATTCTACTAATTATCTCAAATTTATGAATTTCTTCTTTATTTTTAATATTTCTTCCTAAATATTCATCCTTGAAAATGTTATCAGATCTTGTAACGTTTGTAATTCGTTTATTAAAAAGTTTATGTATGGTAAAAATTGAAAACTTTGCAGTGATTGTGTTTGTTTTTCTGTAGCATTTCTAATTTCCTCTTGTATTTATTTTTTATTCTTAGTCTTATTATTAATATTAATTTTTTTTAAATCTTATAACACTACTTTACAAAATAAAATTTTTTCATGTACATTTGATGAGACGTGACTTTTCTTATGTATGTTCATCTGCTGAATTCGAAATTCAAGGTAAACATTTTTTTTCATGGTATAGTTTTTCAGATATTGCAATTTTTGTATTTTTTCGACCTTTTTCCACGTGACAAATCACATCTCGAGCTAGAAATGTCCGATTCGGTACCCATGCAAGGTATTGAGATGACGAATAAACATATATAATCGGTTTTTTGATTGGGAAAGCGGTTCAAAGTATATCGATGAGAATAAGGCACATTTTCAAAAAAATAATATTTTACAGTGATTCTGTGCCGGCGGAAAAGTACAAATCGTTGAAAAAACGTCTGGTTTCTCTTCATGTACGTAAAGATGATACTTTTACGTAAGAACTAAGACCAGCTAGAAGAAAATCGACCAAAAAATAACAAAGTTATAAGCAATTGAGTGAATAAATCCAAATCCCATATTTTCCGAATATTTTATTTTTTTCGACAATTTATTGGGTTTAAACGCTTGCAATACATTCTTGACATTTTTGTGTGTTAGAAATAGTTGTGGCTCTTGCTTTGTCTCCGGTTGCTTTCGGGATCCGTTTCTCTAGTGAGAAACCATACATAGTCTCCCAACATTGCTTCATCCCACAATCCCAATCGGACATTTTTAGCTCGAGATATGATTTGTCACGTGAAAAAAGGTCGAAAAAATACAAAATTTACAATATCTCAAAAATATTCCATGAAAAAAAATGTAACATTGATTTTCGAATTCAGCAGATGAAAATACATAAGAAAAGTCACCTCTCATCAAATGTACATTTTCGGTGTAAACTAGTGTAATTAATAATTTTTTTTTCTTATAATTAATTTTGTCTATTAAGGGTATTAAATTATTTTGTATTTCTGAATTTATATTAACTAGTGAAACTTAGCGGCCGATATTCGACAGCATTCTAGGGAAATTCAAAAATGTGGGGTAAGCTTTCCACCACGTCAAGGTATAGCTTTTGGATGAGACCGCAATCACTAATTCATTAACATTCACACTTACAGCACATTTAAATATAAAAACATTCATTCATGTGGATTATACATGGAGAAAAACATTTTATATTTTTTGGATTCCGGGAACATTATTATATATAAGATGTAAAAAGTAGCTTGTTCTTGGAATTAAGGGCGAATATTTTCTCTATACACAATGATCTTCATAAAGACTCTATTATTATCATTGGATAAATGGAATACCACTTCGCAGTAAATTGAATTCCTATACTTTCGTTTTACATGTATTCGAGTTCCATTCACCAACGCGTTCCCTGTATTTAAATTACGTATAAGCAATACAATGCAATTCCCCTTCAAAATCAATTGTTTGTAGGTAAACCACTAACAGCCAACGTATTCAAAAATTCGTGCTTTCTTTTTATCTAAATGAATTGAGATAAAATTCCACACTTCCTGCGGCCTCAACCGTAGGTCCATCTGGGGAATTAGGTTGTCTAATATTGGTATTTTAAAGTTGTTACTAGGAGGATTTGGTTGAAATGCGATTTTAAGATGTTGAGCAAAAGCTTGCCCCTTCTGCTCATTGCTTCTTGCCTATCTTCCTTCTATAAGTCTTATAGGCGAGCCGATTCTGTAGGGTTATTCGTGCTTTTGACTGCCTTCCATAAGGAGTAGTTTGTGGATTCAAGCGGGTTCAGGTGCGAGATGTAGGCCTGTATACCTCGTTCAGTTTCGTCGCGCAATGCGTTAGCAGTTCGTTTTTGGCTGTCGTGAATTTTTGCTTTAGCGCTGGTGACCTGTGCTTTTGCCACAGTCGTCTGAGCCGTCTCTTTGCCGTTATCAGTCTTTCAATTTCGACTGAGCATATTGATTTGACTGGGATTTGGCCATTTGGGGGTGTAGCGTGGATTGCTGCTGATATCAGAGTGCAGTTGAATGAGTGTACTGCGGAATCTAATTCCTCCGGGCTTTTAAGACTACATTTATCAGGAAGGTGACTGCAAAAATATTTACGGAATTTTAAATAATTTGTTTTACCTGTTACTAATCGAAAAGGTTAGTTTGTGTCGTCTGGGTATTTCCTTAGGTGCATTATAACTGGCGAATGATCTGTACTCAGCTCAAAGCATGATTCTATAGACAGAAGTTTTTTGTGGAGTTCTTTCGTTATTGCAAAATCTAGTAAGTCCGGGATCTTCGGTTGATCCGTAGGCCAGTAAGTGGGTTTACCTGTGGTGTTTTATGCGGTATTTTATGAGTATGCCTGTCCCACATCGAGCTTTGCCATCCGGATGTATCGTTTTGTAGATCTTATAACCTATTATTTTAAAATTGTGATTCAGAGTAAGGTGAGTTTCAGAAATGAGTAATATGTCTATCTTGCTGTTAATAAGGAAATTTTGCACTTCAAGTTGGAGCTGGCTAATACCGTTCGCGTTCCAATGACAAATTTTTAGCGTATTCATTTGTTTGCAAGTATGGATTTCAAAAGTTGATTTTGATTATTTATTAGTTCTTGCATCATTGATTGCATTGAGGACATGAACTGTGTCATACATTGCGTTAAGGTTAAGAGCACTGCCTCTAGATTTTGCGATTGTTTATTGGTATTTGAATTTTGAGCTAAATTTGATTTCAGCGCATTAGAGTAACTCATATCCGGTGGAGCATGTTTGTTGCTGAACGTAGTCGGGATTTGGTGTAGAGGCGCTACGTAAGTAACTTCGTGTCGACCTCTATCCTTCCGTTGGCGCATTTCATTTTTCAGCTCAGCATACACTGGGCAAACTCTAAAGTTGGCTGTATGACTTCCGCCGCACATTTTTTTGTAAGAACATTTTAATTTTTTTTATCGGCCGTACAGGCAGAGGATGGGTGGACGTCACCACAGCCAACGCAAATGGGGCGTAGGGTACAATGTGATTTGGTATGACCAAACTCCTGGCAGTTTGTGTATTGTACAGGACCGTTGCGTGGGGTTCTTCAACTGAAATTCGGCGGCGCATAAGGTATCGCATATTATAGATTGGATGGACTTCGTTTTTTTGCAGCTTTCTTGATTCTGGTTCAAGCTCCACTCGGAACATTGGTATTATTCTTATTTTTTATGTTAAATATGGATTTTGGGTTGAAACCGGCTTCGATCGGTGCTTCTTTCATCTCAGATTGGTCGACATCTGATTCTATTCCTTTTAATACGACAATCAAACCTTTACTGGTTTTCAGTTGATACGTTTAATAGTTTTTTTACTACTGTCAAGGTAGTTGATTGCCAAGCGATCATTTTTTTTAGTATAGATCAGAATTTTTGTTTCGTGTAAGTCTTTAATGCAACTATATGGAAGTTCTTTTGCCCTATCAAGCTAGATAGTCTAGACACCAGCATATTAGAGCTGCGTTCGCGCAGATAAATCGGGGGCGGTTTGACTTCTTTAAGTATTTCTGTACCTTCATTTGTTTGGTCTGGATCTGCTACATTATCGGCAAGCAAGGCAAAGCGATTTTTGCTCGGTACTGTGTTGGTGCATTCTTCATATTTATTTGGTTTATACATTTTTTTTTTGGGTTTTTTGACATGTTGTTAAACGGACTTAGCTTTCGCTTAATATTTATATAGCGGTCCATGCCAGTCTGTATTGCCGAACTATTCTGTTTTGCAGTTTGGTTAATGTTGCTGGAAATTTTAGAAATTGAAGATATTCCACTTTATGAGGATTCGACCTCATGTTCCATGTTAATATTACTTTATGAAACTTAGAAAATTCATGTCACAATGTAATACAATTTACATCTGTGCAAATTTTAAGAAAATCCCCACACAATAGAATTGTCTTGCCTCAAAATAATTTAATTTTACTTTCATTCATACTAAAATCTCTCAACAATTTATCAATTACATTTAATGCATGAAGTGGGCATATTGAAACTTCGTCAATAATTGTCAATTGCTCTATTAATGAATTGGCCATGTCGACTGTTAGCTCTAATATTTGACACAGAATTCCCTAATATTGGAATCGGTCCTTTAAAACATTATGCCACCAATCATAAAAGTTGAAGCTATACCACTGAAAGTAGTTGGTATACATAAAAGATTTAATGTGTTCAACTTATGAATTATGGCTATTTGAATTATTGCTGGTTTACCCCAACCTGCATGAGCCGTCAGATAAACTGCATTTCTACCAGTATCGTGATACAAAACTTCTCTCAAAAGTTTCACCTTCTTCAACAAAATCAATCCGAGGTACCCAGAACGATTGGACGTGAAAGCCCAAGTGCTTCTCATGAAATATTATGTGTTAATAAAATATCCTCAATTCTGCTGAATGAAACACCTTCATTTTTATTTCTCAAGAAATCCTTACTCATATGCTCTTAAAACTCATTTCATAATCTCAAAGCATTCGCTGGAAGATTCAAACCCCATAAAAACAAATAATTCACATAATTGCCGCAGAGATTGGTTTTTGTTTGCATCATTGTAACATTCATACCATTCACTGTCATTAGAAGCAAAACCGCTTGCATGACATGTATCTACATAGGGTGGACTCACAACATCAGTATACAATAGAATGTCTTCAAACAATGTTGGATCACGAGAATGGAATAAAAGCAAATGCAAATGAAATAATTCAATATATTTTGGTGAAACTACATACAACCATCAAATCACTTTTCCTCCCTCTGGCTGTCTTTTTGTCCAAATCTGTTCTTGATCTTTCCATACAAAATGCTAGTTCTATTCAATTCGAAAAATGATATCAGCTTCGTACTTGATGGGTTATCAATTCCTGGTTGTTCTATTCCGTCTCTTTTTATTTTTTATTCCCAAACTATATACAATCTGTATTTCCAACAATAACCTATGTGGAAGTTCGGTGGGTGCGATTCGCTTAAGTCATCTTTGTGGAAATTTTCCATTCCTGAGAGTTGTCGCATATTAGGATTTCATGGGTCTTTAGACGCTCCGTATATTTTTTGCTAGATTTTTTTATGGTTTCGCTCTTTGGATCAGTTGTATGCTGGTTTTGCTCGCAGTCCCCCAGATTTCTATCCCATATTTCCATATTGATTATTGTCTCATATATTTTTTGTTTATTATGTAGTGATAATTTGGAACTTCTTCCTAGTAGCTAACTTAACTGTATGAATTTGTTTCTAATTTCGTATCGTTTACTTTTTATGTGTTGTCTCCAAGTAAGTTTGGCGTCGATTATTATGCCAAGGTATTTTGCGCTGGGATGAATTTTAATTATTTCGTCTTTAATTGTTAGAGGATGTTTCTCGGATTACCTGTTATTATATACAACTTCTCTTTGTTTATCTCTATACCCCATTTTTTGAACCAGAGGACTGTATTTTTGATAGTTCTTTGCAGCGTATCTGTCGCGATTTTTTCGTCGTAGTTTGAGGCTAGGAGACATCCTCCGAAAATGTTGCTATCATGTTTCCTAGTGTTGTGGGGGTTGGAATGTCGGCAGTAGATATTAAATATAGAAGTGGTCCTAGTACACTACCTTGGGGCACTCCCGCTGTCATTTGTTATATAGCTGAACATTCATCGTCGTAAAGCTTTTAAATAAGTAATAATAGTTTAAAGGTAGTGCACTATTTATTTTACTTAAAAGTCCTTTCTGCCAAACTCTATCAAAAGCTTTACCAATGTTCAAGCGTCCAATGTCTTGTTGCGTCTTCGTTTGGTTTCGGGATTGCTAAATATATTTCAAATATATATTATTAGCGATTCAGGTAGTTATTTTAATATTTTCACGTTGATTAGGCCGTATCCAGGTGTCTTTTTATTTTTCACTTTCGAGATTTGTGTTTTAATTTCAGCTATTCTATGGTTATTTTGGAGTGGACATTGTGTAGGTTGATTTGATGTTTTGAGTGTCCATGTCATGCCATGTTGCTGAAAATGCTTGCGAAGTGTTTTGAGAGAGTAGTTCCTTTCTGAATCTTCCTAAAGGGAATAATTTGTGGCGGCCGTTGTCCTTAAATTGTTTAGATAATTTCCTAGCTTGCAATCCGCATATTGTTTAATCGTTGCCTTCAGTTCTCTTGCCGCTTTATTGGTTTTTATCTTTGTCTTCAGGGTGTCTGGTAATTTGCCATTTTTTCCTGATTTTTCTTTTTTGTCTTATTTTGTCTTAATGTGAGCTGGGACAGTAGTAATTTGTGATGGGCTTAGAATTGGGGCTAATTAGATTCTGCTTTGACGATATTGTTATTTAAGTATGCTATTGCTGTGCCAATTTTTTAATTTGATGTTAATGAAATATTTGTTGTCATGTTATTTTACTATCAATTGACGAAATTTGTTCCAATCTGTTTTGCAATTATATAAGCTTCCAGATATTTATCCGGCTTGCTTTGAAGGGTCAATAGGATTGGAGAATGACAAATCTAAACATGTTTTTATTGCTAAGTGTTCGTGCAGTATCTTTTTTGTACCGCAGAAACAAATTAAGTCTAGTAATTTTTTGATGTCTGTTGGCCAGTAAGTTGGCTCACCCGTACAAATAAAGCGACTATTATTTTTTATGGTGTCTAGTAGTTGGCGACCTTTCGCGTTTGTCAGTCTAGAGTACCATGTTTTTTGCATTATAATATCCTCCAGATATGTACCGCCTTCCTAATGATTTTAGATAGTCCATGCATTGAGCATCTTTGCCATTATGTTTGGGTGGTCAGTACACAGCTGACACGGTAATTGATCCTCTCAAGTTACTTATCTATATAGAGGTTGCTTGAATGTGTTGTGTTTTATATTCTTCTAGCTCTAGACATTGCTGTTCCCCCGTATCAGAGTGATTTGTCTCATAAATATTATAGTTCGGTATGTTATTATAGCTTTTGTCAGTAGCAGGCGTTCCAGATATTGCATAATGTGAATTGAACGGTCGCACATGAAAGTTTGAAATTCTAGTAAGTGGCGCACCTCCCCGGCACAGCAGATTCTATCGAGGATGAATATAATTTGCTGCTAAGTGGCAGCAGTTTGGGCAGCAGCCCATAACTTCTCCTTAGAGGGAGTGACGGATCATGTATCAAATGCGCCCAGGTTAATGTCCATCACGCAAACGCTGCTTCGGCAGTAATTGCAAGGACATTTACTAAATTTAACCTGGGCATGGTATTGATCCAAGAACCCTGGCACTATAAAGGTGCAATCAGAGGGCTGAGCTGCGACAGCGGAAAGATAATATGGGATAACAGGCACATTGCACCCAGAGCCTGCATCTTGCTTAGTAAAAATATTAATTATATTTGTCTTACAGAATTTATGGCGAGGGACTTAGTTCCAATCCAGGCTCTCATTAACATCGAGGGCAGTAAACGAGTCATTGTAGTGGCATCAGCATTTTTTCTTTGCGAAGAAATCTCACCGCCGCCCGCAGAGGTGTGGCAATTGGTGGATTTTTGTGACAGAAA
This sequence comes from Clusia tigrina, assembly GCA_920105625.2. Lineage (NCBI taxonomy): Eukaryota > Metazoa > Arthropoda > Insecta > Diptera > Clusiidae > Clusia > Clusia tigrina. Next base: position 345,786,386 of record OV050030.1, read on the forward strand.
CAATCTGCCACTTATACTGGGAGGCGATGCCAATGCACAGAATACGATATGGGGCAGCACTGACGTCAACAGTCGGGGTGAGTACCTTTTAGAATACTTAGTAGCATCTAACCTAGAAATCTTAAATGAGGGTAACAAACCTACATTTGTAACCAGGGTTAGAGAGGAGGTCTGAGACCTAACTTTGGCTAGTCCGAGCATCGCTAGGATTATAAGAAAATGGAGGGTTTCTAACGAGGAATCATTATCTGATCACAAGATAATTTAATTCTCTTTAGGAGGCCTAGACATTCTATAGAAATCACAAGATAACTGACTGGGTGAAATATAAAGAAATACTTAATTGTAATTTGTTAGGCATTGCATCGCGCAAACTCATACGTTATCACAATTTATCCAGCTAAACTGCAACAATCACGGGACATAATTACGCCCTGGGTTGTGACTGCAATTATAAGCTGTCTTAACATGAGCTATATTCCGCTGAGATGGAGAGAAACGAAGGTTTCCTTCATACCCAAGGCAGGCAGGTCCTCTCATGTAAATCCTAAAGACTTCAGACCAATCAGTCTCACGTCTTTCCTCCTAAAAACACTGGAGAGATTGATGGATGAGCACTTACGGGAAGCTATACCAACTGGTAGAATCTCCTCGGCACAACATGCATACACGAAGGGCAAATCGAGAGAGACGGCTTTTCACGTACTTATTGGTAAAGTGGAAAAATCCATCCACTGGCGGCGCTCATCGACATAGAAGGCGCTTTCAACAACATAAAGGCGAACGCCATTACGGCAGCGTTAGAAGCTCTGGGCGTCGATCCTAATATGGTAGCGATGGTAGAGATGATACTCGTCAGCAGAAATGTAACTGCCAGGTTAGGTTCCCACACCTTAAGCAGACAGGTCTGCAGAGGCACTCCTCAGGGAGGAGTCCTCTCCCCCCTGCTCTGGAATTTGGCGGTAAATTCATTACTGCTAGCCCTAGAGTGGGAGGGTTGCCATGTCGTCGTCTATGCTGATGACTTGGCAATTGTGATCAGAGGGAAATATCCAAACACTCTTATGGATATTTTGCGCTCTAGCATGGCCACGCTTACTAGTTGGACGGGAAGAAGGGGATTAGGGTTAAACCCTGATAAAATGGAATTAATCCTCTTTTCTAAGAAAAATAGATCTCCTGAGGTCTCCCCGCTAACATACAAAGGTGTGGAAATTCCGATGAAGGAGACAGTTAGATATTTGGGACTAGTACTAGATAGAAAACTTACCTGGAAACCCAATATTGAAGAAAGAGGCAGAAAGGCCAATATTGCTTTGTACACACGTAAAAAAGCGGTCGGAATCAGGTGGGGGCTATCCCCACGAATTATGCACTGGCTATAAATTTCGGTGGTCAGACCAATATTACTATATGGAATACTGGTATGGTGGACAGCCACTCAGAAACAAAGCTATTTGAAGCTTCTGAGCAAGGTCTAAAGAACGGCTTGTTTATGCATCTCTGGTGCTCTAAGGACCACGCCTACTAAAGCTTTAGAAGTAATACTCAACCTACCTACATTAAAGCTGGTAGGGAAACAAGTGGCCGCCACATCAGCACTAAGGCTGAAATGTGCGGCGTTATGGCATGATCGGCAGATTTGTCACTCGACTATTGCGCATACCTGAAGCAGTTCTATCCAACACATTGACCACTCTATACCTAATCTCAAATTCGATAGGCACTTCCAGACTTATATTCCGTCTAGAAGAGAGTGGCAAACACCAATGCCATGGAGAAGGGGGAGCTTAATTTCTACACTGACGGATCCAAACTTGACGATAGAGTCGATTTTGGAGTTTTCTCACAAGAATTGGGACTGGGATCAAGCAGAGGTCCTGCGCCTTATTAGGGGTTCAAAATGGTTCGACGAGTGAATCATAGGTCCGTTGTGGCGCGGTGGTATCACAATGGACCCATGGTTATCTGAGTGAGCTGGTCCTTGGACTGGCTGCCACAATAACCTAACCTAACCTATCACTATGAGCTCGAAGACAGTGTGACTCAACTGAATGGGGTTATAGTGGATGCCTTCCATAGCAGCTGCACCGAAAAACTTAGGGGCAATGAAAAACACTCAGTTTGGTGGAATAGCTATCTTTGTGCACTTAGAACTGAAGCCCGCTACCTAAGTAGCAAAGCGGAACGGGCAATGGCAGGAATATAGGGCTAAACTGACAGAATATAATAAAGAAATAAGAAAAGCTAAACGGACAAGCTTTAGAAGTTTCTGCGAAAACATTTATTCTTTACCAGCAGCAGCTGGAGCTGCAGCGAGGCTATATAAAGCTTTGGCAAAGGCTGGACCGGACATAACAATGTCCCTAAAGAAGGAAGATGGTAGCTATACCACGAACGACCGTGAAAGGGCAGAGCTACTACTAAAGACACATTTCCCAGAATGTGTGGCAGTAGTGAGCAATGGATCGAGGTATAGGCCAAGCAATCCCAACTAGGATAGCAGAGAAGTTTCGGCAGATATTGTATCTGCGGCAAGGGTAGAATGGGCCTTAAGTATCTTTCAACCGTTTAAGTCTCCAGGTACGGATGGTATTTTCCCGGCTGTTTTACAAAAGGACATAAAGGAATTACCACCGTTTTTGATAAATATCTACCGAATTAGTCTATCACTTGGGTACATACTGACAGCTTTTAGAAGGGCTAAGGTGGTGTTCATACCCAAAGTGTGGAAAAAAGACACCGCCCATCCTAAGTCCTTCAGACCGATAAGCCTGACATAATTTTTGTTAAAAACATTTGAAAAATTTGTGGATAACTATGTAAGATGCGGAGTCTTAGAGCAGGTGCCATTGCACCCCAATCAGCAAGCTTACAGAGCGGGCAGATCGACAGTGGTGCAGGTCGGTAGAATTGAAAATAAATCCTACCAAAACCACAATCGTTCCATTTACCAGGAAAAGAAAGCTTCCGAGATGGAAAGACATTCAATTGCTTGGTGAATCCATTACACCCAAAGCAGAAACTAAGTATCTAGGGGTAACTCTAGACAGCGAATTAACATGGAAAGCTCATGTTGAAATGATTTCAGAAAAGGCCAAGCGCGCTCTAATGATGTGCAGAAGACTGGCGGGCAAAACATGGGGCTGCAAACCCAGTATCTTATACTGGATGTACACCATGATGGTTCGTCCAATAATGACATACGGAGCAATCGCATAGCATAACTAAACTTAAGTCAATGCAAATGGAGTTGGCCAAAATTCAAAGACTAGCGTGCATAGGTATAACCGGGGCAATGAGAACCTGTCCTACAGCAGCGCTAGAGGTAATCTTGGACTTAACCCCGTTACACTTGGTTGTACGGAAAGTAGCAGTAGGAACTTTAATGAGGATGTCGGGAGATAAGACAAGGTCCGGGGCATACAAAGGGCTATGGAACCTGAGAAACCCTCTCAATAACTCTCTTCTAGATTATCTACAGGACAAGACTAGTAAGAAACTTGATTTTGAGAAACACTTTGTGGTGAAACTAAGTTTCAAGAAGGAATGGAGCAATTTAAACGCTGCGTACTCCTTTAAGGAACATACGATCATGTGGTACACTGATGGGTAAAAACCGATAGTGGTACTGGAGCGGGGGTATTTGGACCTAGAACCAAATACTCCGAGCCAACGGGTAAATATCCAAGTATTTTCCATTAAGCTCGTACGAAGGGGACTCTAAGCTAGTATGGGACTGTCTACAGAAATTTAATCAGTTGGGAAAATACAACAAGGTTAGTTTATGCTGGCTTATGCCCTGGCCACATAGGTATTCGGGGCAATGAACAAGCAGACGAACTGGCCTCCATGGCAATGATAGGCCCAGAACCCTACTGTGGCATAGGCAGAGGAGTATGGCAAGAAGTACTTATGGAGCAAGAAAGGCAAAAAAAGGCAGGAACTTTTTGCAAGTCATATGGGGCAAGACAATCAAAACTACTTTTGGGCAACTACAACGACAAAAGATTCAAATTTTGCATTGACTTGCCCAAAAACAGCTGAAGAATATTAACCGGAATTTTGACTGGTCACTGTAAGCTCAAGGAACACCTAAGCAACTTAGGAATCGTTTGAAGTTCATGGTGCAGATTCTGCGACGGGGAAACCGAGTCGCCAGAGCACATATTAGGCAGCTGTGGAGCACTGATGCACAGCAGATACAAATGCCTGAGATCATATTTGATACCAGGTAATGAAATAGCAAAGCCAGATCCAGCTGATATCCTAGAATTTCTAAGAATACCAAAGCTGGATGAGTTTCTATAGGGTTATCCTATATTAGCAGAGGGTTGAACAATAGATCTTTTAGGTCGCAGTACTTTCTATTTACCTCCCTTTTACATTACATTACATTACAAGTGGCATTCTAAATAGCAAAAGTTATTTTACTTCTGGAAACCATCTAGTTTCGATTCGAGCAGAGTCACAATGTTCATCATACTTGTCATTTGGGTTATTAATATTTCATCATTATTTTTAAATCTGAGAGATCGTCGTTATGCTGTTGTGGTATCATATTGTTTATTGCTGCGTTCAATTTTTGTGTTAGGTCTGGTGCTGGATTTATCGCTGCTACTTTAGCATATGGCAATCCAGGTGTGTAGTTTTTATTTGTTTGCACTGTGGGTATATTCACAGATTGATCTGGCGATTTTTGTTCCTGAGATGAAGTTATTTCTTTTTACGTAGTGTTGGATATTTTTGTATTTTTGTGATTTGTAAATCATACAGCCTTCGTAGTTTGCTGTGTGGTTTTCACTACAGAGAGCACATTTGATTTGCTGTTTCATACCTCTTTCGACATTGCATTTAATTGTGCTGTGGTTACCTGCGCATTTGACACAAACAGAGTCTTTAGTATAATAGTTTTTGGCCTGTTCATATCTGTGGCAATTAGTGCATTGTGGAATAATTCTTTTTTGGTGAGGTAGTTCGAAATATATTACACAGTGTAATAGATGGGTTATGGAATATATGTCTTTGTTATTATCATTTGGTCTAAGTTCCAGAGAGAATAAAGGAAAGGGTGGTTTATTTTTTTTGCATGTTGAGAATGCTTAGTACTTCATGTCCTAATTCTGCCAGTTCAGATATAATATCATTTTTTTCCGTTAAGTAATGTATATTTCGTAAATTTACTTTAAATCTACGTTGATCTTTGGGGTTAAATGTATAATAATTTGTTTGTTGTATTTAGAGGGAGTGATTTGCGCAGCCAATATTCTTGTAGTGTTGTTTGTGTTACGATCAGTGGTTTGCTTTTAAGTTTTTGTTGTTGTTATTTTGGTCCGTTAATTTGTTTGGCGATTGCTTCTCGTGGTTACGTTTTCGGTTACTCTGCTGGGAATGTTTGCTATTCTTTCTACTGTTTGAGTTTGGTATTTGCGTGTTTGTTGCTGTTGTTGTAATTGGTGTTGTTGGCTTAGTAGACACAATTGTTGCGTTAGAATAAAGGAATGTACTTGTCGTAGCTGCCGAAACTACTGTTGTGGTACACGAGCCTCCATCATAGTAGTGGGTGTCGCGTATTGAACACTCCACGGTATTGAGCAGGATCTGGCTCTGCTCTCTGCTACATTGACAGGAAAATTGGAGCAGCCGTTACATTGAGTAGAGACAAATGAGAAATATGCATTTCTATTTTTTACTGATGAGTGTCAGAAACATTCATTTTATATAGGTTGTTGTTTTTTCTTCACTTTTAATCTGTTTTTGCAATATAAAATATTATTATTATGTAAATAAATTGCACTTTTGTATTAGCGTCTATATCTCGAAGTTTAAAGAGCGAATTCACTTTAAACACAGTGAAGAACCGTCACAATCACGGAGTAAGTTTGAAATCGCATCCACACAGCTTAAAATTTTTCTCATTCTGTCTCTTAAATACACATTTTGACTTTGAGGCAAGTGACAATTAAGCCGAATTATCGAGTGCGAATGAAAGTGCATAAGAAATTTTGAATCTCATTAATCTGCAATTCATTATTCACTTCAGGGTTGGCTACTCATAATTATTCCTTTATACACGTACTTGTAAATATATTTCACACTGTTAGCAATCGTACAGACTTCAACCTTTAAATGACATTCAAATTTAGCTAAGAGATATGGGTTGTATAGAACAACAAATCTGTTGCCAATAGTATGTCCACTCACGTCAGCTGCGATTCCATTATCGCGACGTTTATAAACTGGGTACCCATTCACATAATCAGGGGTTTCAACTCAGAAATCTTTTGGACATTTTTTAGAACTCCCCACATCTCTCGTACATACTGAATTCTGATTAGGAGTTCCATAAATAATAATCATACGACGACCAATTCATGTACTTATTTATGCGTTTCTTGATTGGTAATTTAAGCAGAAACTGCTTTGTCAGTATCTGCATTATCACTGAATTTGTCCTGATGTGTCAAAGTCATCAATATATGTGCATGCGGATGGCCACGTTTTTAGAACTTGATAGTGTAAATAATTGATTCTACTTACCCAAAAATTTTTTTTCGAATAATTGAATTAATAAGCGCTTTAAGCGTACTTTTGGAAACGCCCACAACAATTTCAGGACGAAAATTAGTTCCACTGCTATGAAACTTCCGGCCATTTCGGATTACACGTTATAGTAATAAATAATTATGGTTTCCCAAAATGTGGAACAATAGACATTCCGTATATTTAATTTTGATACATATTACGTGGGGAACCGGTGAACGAAGATGGTAAAAGTACTTGACGGCCTGCTGACTGACCAGTGCTATCATTATTGTTCACAAAATCAGATAAATTATTATAGAGTTTAACACGAAGCATTTTGTGATTTCGATGAATAATATGTAATCTTGTACCTTTTATATGAACATATACATCGACCAACCGTTGAAGAAATAATAATGATAATAATAATAATAATAATAATAATAATAATAATAATAATAATAATAATGCGAACATTGCAATATACTAAATTCGTCACGAATGGCCAGACAATACAGCATATATATTGTAGCATTGTAACTTTTGTTAGAAGAGTATTAGCAGTAGAAGTAGAAGCTATGTTGTGAGAAAGATTTATATGCCACCCTGTATAACCGTGGGGAATTAATATTGGATAAGCCAATGGTTTCATAGCTGAATCCAATACAAAAATGTTACGAACTGCATTCGATAATTTAGAAAAAACAACCATATTTTTTCAAATGGTGACTTTCCGTCATCATTTCTAAATATTGCTGCTACATCAGTTTGCACAGTATCATCGTAGCGTCGAAGATCTACATCTGTATTGACACCAATAGGTTAGGTTAGGTTAGGTTAATCTGGCTGGCTTAAAGTCACACATAGACCGATTGGTCCCTAGCGATACCAGATGGGGTCTGACCTTTATGCAGATTTCCAGTAGACATCTCGTAGGATGTCAACGCTTTTTGCGAATTTAAGGAGTGCTGTCAGCTCCATTCTTGAGATGTCTTCCAATCTCCCAAATTGTGGGACTCCTAAGCATTTTAAGCGCGTTTTTGATAACGCCGGACATATACAAAGGAGATGTTTTAGGGTTTCCCTTACTCCAACCTCCTTACATTTCCTACATTCGTCAGTGTCCGTAATTCCTATCTTGTGTGCATGTACCGCCAATAAATTATGGCCTGTCATTATACCTATGATAGTTCTGTAGTCTTTTCGTGAGAGCGCGAGTATAAATCTCGTTTGTTTAAACTGTGCCACCTTGCTTTCACCTGCCGTCCCTTTCATTGAATAGTTCTTTAAGGGGTTTCTGTATGTCGCTTTCTTGTTCAAGTGGTAAATAGACAGCGTTCCTTGCAATCTCATCTGCTATTTCATTCCCTTCTGATTGGCAACAATAACTATGCTTCATTTTGTGGCTGTCGACAATAATCGGTCATCGACTTAAAAGATAGAATACAATTATTACAACTCTTCATACGGTAATTTACCCATAAAATTCACATTTCATTAACATTTGCTCCTTCACGCATTCTGTATCCTACCTCTGTATCCACATTATAAAAATACAACTATACCAAATACGGCTGACGAATATATTCAGAAGTTAACGCACCAGTACGATTGTTTAAAATGCATTTTAAAATGACAAACACCATCCAAAGCTGTATCAGACAACTTGGCCTCAGAACTAACCATTGCAAATGAAGAATTATAACAACGAATATTTGAAATATAATTTTGGAACATAATTTTTGTGTCATCTTAATTAAGGCCGACGAAAATATTTTGAACGAAAACATTTTAATTAAATGCTGATAAGTGAACTTTTCCTTTGTGACAAAATTCATTTCATTGTTTTCTGTTGTAATCTCTGAACGGATATGTAATGCACCACAGAATGAACACCGTAATGGTAAGTCATCGCAATTATTTGAATCGAAATTTCGCGGAACTAAATTTAACGCCACCTTCTTGGAATCAATTAAAACATCGTTCGAATTATTATTCACTGTTGAATTTGCGAAACTACTTCAATACACATTATTTCGCTCGCTTCTACGTTGTACGCAACCCGTAATTGTTTTTTGGCGCGGCATCATTTACTATACTTCGAATATTTTTCAATCTGTAGTAGTTTTTCTCGCCGTTCGTAAATATATGCTCATTTTTGTCTGATTTTTATTGGTCTTATTGTTCTTAATTTGTCTTCTGCTAAATCTAATGTATATATTAAATGCCTCTTTAACTTTTCATTATGGTGAATTTCATCGAAATCTTTAATTGCATCCGTTAGTAATTGTATTAGTAGTAAATGTCTTTTTCTATTATGTGGAAAATCTTGTCATAATTTTCTATTACATCCAATTTTTCTTTCTTTATAATTGTATAACCTGTCTATATTGTCAATTGTGTTATTCTTATTTCTTGTGCGATAACGGGTACTGTTGAAGATATGAGTATACATAATATCAAGGTTATCGTGATCGAAAGTTGTGATCCTTTTGGTGCTGATATTGCAAATATAATATTGGGTTGTGTTTTTGTAAATACGGTAGAAAATTTTACTTGAATCTTCTATTTATTCTTTGTGAATCTTCTATTTCTTTCGTTAGTATTGTTCCATATCTCAATTTCATATTTATTTGTCTGTATTTAGAGTATGATTTTCTTATTCTATCTGCTTTTATAAATATTTTGCCATCAGGTGACATATTTTGCACATCTATTCTTTTCTTGTTCATGGAATTTAAAGTATTTTGTTGTTTTGTTAAAATTTTTTCTTTAATACTTGAAATGTCTTCAGAATTTATCTTGCAAGTTAAAAATTCTAATGGTGTTCTTTCTGTTGTGGAATGTATAGTATTGCTATAGAATTCAATTGCCTTCATGACTGTTTCTGTGATATGGTCTGTATTCTTTTCTGCCTTCATTAATCTTAAATATTCGTTAATTGTGATATGAACTCTTTGTATGTCTACATTCCCCATTTTTATTTGTGCTGACGACAAATGCACTCTTTATTGAAATATTATCTTAAAAATTGATTATTAAATTCATTATCCAATACCTATTTTTGTGGTTTTTCGAAAATTGAGTGCCTATAATTAAATGTTTCGACAAAGGTTATGTTGTTCCTATCCGTAATTGGTTTTATAAATTCATATTTCCTGAAATTGTCTATAAATGTAAAGAATGTTTGCCTTCTGCAATGTATGAGTATGACTTCTTTTACTGTATTTAGTAATGGGCTTGCCTTAAATTTTATTTTTAATTAATGTCTATAATGTTTTGCTATTTGGCTTGTCTGACAATTATTTATATAACGAGTAATTAATTTTTTTAAATTTGGTATATAGAACTTTTTTTTAATTCTTTATAATTTTCATCTATTCCCCTGTGGTTTAACCTCAAATTTTCTATTATTTTAAATTCTTTTTCTTAGTTTTTTAAGTCAATTTATTTCGATTTTTAAATTTTATATTTAATGAGTTAAAATATCTAACTTCTATATCTTGAAATAAAGTAAATAAAGCTTCGTCTTCTAAAAATATATCCCCCTATTCCTTTTAATAAAATTTTTTTTTAATATATCTACTATTTTCCTATCAAACAAGTTTTCTTTCGCGATGTAATATCTTCTATTTCAATGTGTATTTTCTAATGGCTTTATGGGTTTTGAAGAAGTTTATAAGTTTTTCAGATATTGGAATGTGATCGTGAATATCTTCTGGTGCACTATGAATAGTTGCATTGGTAGACATTTCTTCATTAAAATCATCTTCTCTTTCATAGCTACTTTCGTTGATTTTGTCTTCATATCCGATTTCCATTTCAATTTCATTAACTTGCAATCTACTTGAAAGTCTTGATTTTATTTTCTTTTCTGTTATAAGTCTTTTGAGTTTCTGCAATGCACTATAATACTCATTATCATTGAAAATGATTTTTTTATCTTTCTTTAAACATTTGATTATTGGGTATGCTATCCTACTTTGTATGATCATTTATGAATTTCCTGTTATTCCTAAAAATGACGTTATTTCTTTTTGTGTATTTGGTAATTTGATTTTCTTTATAGTTTCAATTCTCTTTGGATCAAGTTTTACTAACTAAGTCTTCCCCAAAATTTTCTATTATATCTATATTTTTTATTTCTTCCCAATTGTCTGTTATTTTATTATATTTAAGAAAAACTTCATTGGCTTTGCATATTATTTTACCCCTCACTAATATTGTGATAATTTTATGGAGTTTTCTGTGTAGCTCTGTATATAGAAAAACAGAAATTGAATTTTCATTGAATTGAATGAAATCAAGTCTGAGTCTTGGTTCATACCACTAAATGATGTCACTTTCTCGACATTCTTAATAGGGTTGAACCTTATTTCTAAATTACCTAGGTTATTTTGTATTACTTGTTCCTGTTGCTGTTGATGTTGTTCTTGCTGTTGATGCTGCTCCATTTCTGCTTCTTCCTGCTCCTTCTCGATTTTTGTTATTGGTTTGCCATAGGGGTTGAACTGGTTCATGAAATGAGTGATTTGAATTTCCTATTTTCTGGGGTATGTGCTCGATTTTGCACTCGAATCTTTGGCTTTATTATAAATTTTTAAAGACGTTGTGGATGTGCTGTTCGACTGCGGCAATTATGTGGTGTACCTAATTTATTAACTAGTTTATTATTTTTAACTGATAAGGCACAACTCAAAATCCAAACTTTTTCTTGATCTTGATTTTGAGTATCAATACTAAATAAAAATACTTTTGATTTTTAAAGTAAATTCTATTCTTACTAATATCAAGTAACTATGTTAAAGGTAAGTATTGAACTAACTCTAGTTTCAGCTTGCACTAGTATTTATAGTTGGCTTTCCTTTAGCCTGTCTTTCAGGTCTTAGCTTGTATCGTATCGGCTAGAATTTATAGTTGGCTTTCCTTTAGCTTGTGTTTTCAGGTGTTAGCTTGTATCGTCGCGGCTATTATTTCCATTGTTTTCTTATTCGTCGAATTCATATTATCGTCGCGGCTATTATCTCCATTGTTTACTTATTCGTCGAATTCCTATTTATGTTTACTTGCATACCTATGTGTCAAACATCTACTTGTGTTTACTTACATACTTATGTGTCGAATTTTTATTTGTTTATAGTTTCTTTAAAATTAATTGTTTTGGTGCATTATTACATTAGTCTTTCATTTGTATAATTATTATTAGCGTCTTGTTGCTTATACTTTAAACCTTTGTTTGTTTATACTTTTAAACATTGGCTTTACTAGTACTTTAGTGTTTATGTTTGTGTTTGGCTTTATTTGATTTGTGAATTGAATTTATAGATGATGCATGGTGTGATGATATAACAATATGTACATGTGTTTTTTGTTCCACTTCCCATAATTATATCATTTGTTATTCCAATTGTCGCACCAAAACACTAAATCAACACTTTCACGGCACAAATTTAAGCAAAAAATTATTGTATAAAACAAAAATTAGTATGCCAAAATTGTTGCAATATATTATTTCACATTTATTTATATAAATATAGCCAAGCCGCCTTTAAATCTCTTTTTGGCCCTACGGCCACCTCAAGATTCGTTCATGAATGTCGAATATCTCTAAATAAGCTCTGAAGATACTCCCGAGTGCACCTAGTCTTGGCTCCCGGACATAGCGACATCCCGGGCAACTGCGAAGTAGACGAGCTTGCCAAGGCACACACGCAACTGCACGAAATTTAGCCCTCCGTAAATATCGGCATCCCACTGGCAACAGCCAAGCTCGATATCAAACTGAAATACCTGCCTGCATGATGCCTATGAATCCTGGGTTGACGAGGAATCTTGCCACACGGCTGGACTAACTTGGGCAAGAATGGACAAAAATAGAGCCAATCAACTTCTTCGACTTGATCGCTCGACAACTGTGCCGGTTTTACTGGGAAAGCACGCAGGAAGACTGTGCCTACCCTCAAACAATTTTTGCCGAGGGTGTGGTTCCGAGAAGGAGGACGAGAGGTTGTCACTGCCCATCCTTGAGCAGAAGAAGGAATCGCACCTTTGGTGAACCATTTCTTACAAACCTGACAGAGCTGTCTTTCTTTAATATTAGAGACATAGCCAGGTTCATCCCAAGTAAGAGAACTTTTTAGTCAGTGCTGAAACGGCGACACACCGGCAAACTATACGACCACTCCTACCTACCTACTTACCTGGGATTATCCATTCTTAACAGATGATCAGCTGTCAACGTTGTTAAATGCCTGTATGCAGCTCTCATGCAGCTCTCAAGAATGAGCTCAAGAAAACAGATCATATATTTCTTTTGCGTGAAAATGTAGTAATCTAGCAAGTTTGACATTTGAAAGTCGATAGGCTTTGTTTTACTCGTTATTATTAAGTAAACATTCAACAGAATTTTTTTTTCATACTTTATTTACTTTTGTTCAGGCAACTTTTTCTTTAAGAAATAAATGGCTGTATATATGTTTCTTACCAAGATCAGTGATGTCGTTTTCACTTTTCAATAAAAAAGGTAGCAAAAAACCGAATCAAATTTCATTTGAGCTGCATACAGCTTAAGAAAAAATGACTCAAGGAAATTTCTTGAGCATTTCTCGACCATTTGTTTTATATGAAGGTTTCGATTCTCCTGGCAGTTGCATACAGTCCTTAAAGTTAAATCTTAAAGCAGAAAAAGAAAACAATATTTTGAAAGTTAAAAATTAAATTGAAATAAAAAAATAAATAAAGCAAAATTTAAAGAAGAAATTGGATTCAATTCCATTTTATTTAAATTTTGATGATCTGAATAACAACAGGCAGACCCGCAGAGCAAAAGATTTGTTTACTTTGCCCGATTTATAAAACAATTTAGGTTAAATAAGTTAAAATTTAAATACGTTTAAGACATATTGAAAAGTAAATTGCCACCAGTTACTCATTACTAATACCAGAAATGAAACTAGTGGGCTCCTTGAGATTATTGGCCGAAGGAGGATACCAAAATACAGCTGGTCAGGATTTTAATATTGGCATGGCACAACCGACAGTGTCGGTTGTGCTGTACTATGTTCAAAATGGATAAATCTACAAATTACGGAAGATGAGAATCTGGAAACGAAAAGTTATTTTTACAATAAATCAAGGATTCCAGACATTGTAATGTATGTAGTTGGAACACACATACGAATATTAAAACCAGCTTGCAACAATGCACATCTACTTTATAAAAGGAAAGGATATTATAGCGTTAATACTATGATTGTTAGACATAAAAACTTTACTTTTGTGTAATTGTAAATTTGTTTCAACAAAAACCATGGTTGTTTAGATATGTGACCATAAACAAAGATACGTAAACGCCAAGAACTCCGGCCCAAGTCACGATTCGTTCGTTTAAGCAAATAGTGATACTTCTCTATACTTCCAAGCATTATATGACAGTGGGGAAAGAAGTACAAGAGTACTAAATTTATTCAGAAAAAACCTTAATATGTTTATTACAAATTATTCAGGAGACGGCGCATATGCTTTGTCACCATGGCTTCTAACGCCCTTCAGGAACGCAGGTGTTGATACACCACAAAGGGTTAACAGAAGTCACAGTACTAGACGCAATATAATAGAACAAACCACGGAAGTTTGGAAGAATTGATGTAGCTGTCTTCTCTCCGATCGTCAGCTACACTATACCCCAGAGACGGCTATACAAATTGTAAACGTTGCAGCAGCACTTCTCAACATCCGCATACACTACAAATTGTATGACGAAGATATGGGTTATCAGTCTGAATTTGACGATTTCGATGATGTTGTAGAGGAATCTATACAATCGTCAATATATTTAGGTGCAGAAAGGGAACTGCGCAATGAAATGTTTCTAAATTTTTTTTTTAATCTAACTAAAATGTTTCGTTTTTATGCTTTGATTTAAATGGGTAAAACAAAAATACTTTTATAATTTTAGTTATTAATTAATTTAATTACTTTCTATATTCTTATATAAATTTTTTTAATGTAAAAACCTTGTAAGTGAAAATAAAGTCGTAAATGTATTTCGATGCAATTTGTTAAAAATATTTCAATTCATTGAATACTGCATTTCTTAAAATATAAAAATTACAGATAATAAACAAGTAAGTAAACTGCATTTTCATGTATCACTAAGTATAAAAAATAACAAATAAAAAACAATGATGAAAATAACGTTAAAATTAATATTCCACTTTTTTTAAAAGAATAAGAGAAAAAACCCCTTCTATTTTAATTTATTTTGTTCTTTCCATGTTCGATTGTATCTTTTTGTGTCTTTAACAAGGAACTGCAGTACTTCATTAGTTTCTGTTTGGTTTTCATGATTTCCTGATAATTTTGTTGATTTTCCTCGTTTTTTACATTTCGGCCACAGAATGCTGCAGAAACTTTATGATAAAAATTCCTTTAAAGCGCTACCGGAGATTCTAGTAGTTTTAGTTATTTCGAAACTCTCTTCTGTGGAGTTTCCTCAGCAACATCCAACATGCTGCACTCAATGACTTCATCCACAGAAATCTCTTGTTGCGATGTGGATGGTAAATCATCACTCATCTTTTGCGCTTTTAACGCCACTCATGCAGGTATTCATTACCAAAAGTTGTACAACCTCATCTTCCAAAGATTTCAAAGCAATTTTCTCATGTTTGTTGTGAGTAAATTTATTCTTTATGGAAGATTTTTAGTCTGACTAAACGTAAATAAAATTGAAATTTAGTTCAACAGATTCATAGCTAATAAATTTATTTATAATTCTACCATCTTCCATTCACAAATGCTCTTCATTGGTGCCCCCAATGACTTCCATTCTGCCTTTAAGAGGCCCAGAATTTCAACCACACCTACAGATATTTTTATTAAGTTTACGTCTAAAAAAGGAACAATGGGTATACTAATTTTGTAATATTGAGAGGGGTTGCAATTTCAAGAAGGAGCCGTAGTAGATATAGACATACTCGTATATATACTCGTATACAGATATTATCAGAATCATTTTCAGAACAATTTTAATTTTATCCGTCCGTCTGTCCACCTGTCCGTCTATCCACCTGTCCGTCTGTCCGCCTGACCGTCTGTCCGTCTGTCCATCAGTGGCCACTTTTATCTACACCGTTCGAGCTATCTTAATGAAACTTTGCAAAAGTATAGTCGGGACAAAGATGGAGAAACGGATTGCTATATGGGCCGATTTGGATAAAGAACACACCTACCTTTTCCTTTTATATAAGGTACTTTTTTCCTATTTTAAAATTACTATAGCTTTGGTCCAATTGATGGAATTGTGACCGAATTTAATAGTTATGTAGATGTGAGTCCCAGAAAATAATGCAAAAAGTGGGCGATATATATTAACTACCACGCTCACTATTAATAAACATTCATAACTTATTATCAATATAAATAAAAATTCATAACTCAATATGCATCCCAAATATGGGCAGATTATTACAACTGGCACGCCCACAAGAACACAAAAATAATTACTAGGTTCCTCTTGAAGATTCATAACCGAAATTTCACAGAAAGGTTCCAGATACTAGCATTAAGCACAACACAAAAAATGGGCAGATTATTTTGACATTCACGCCTACAATATATTTTTGTAACTTACGACTTACACAAATTTTTTGGGCGAAATGTTACATTAGTCCGTATATTGGCCCTACAAAGCCACGCACAAGAAATGGAGACGATCAGATAAAGGCCACCACTCCCTCTATTAAAATGAACTCAAAGTACCCTACCACAAATATGGTCCTAATGATGATTTATGACGAAAACATCCCCATTTTTGCACGCACAAGGAAATGTAAAGGGCATTTCGAAGTCGGTCTAACCCGACTTCAGACTTCTTTACTCGTCTTCCATAATTTTAGCTACGTTAGAGATTTTCTTCATTTTCTCCACCATTGCTGAAAATTTATTGCTATTGCCAAAAACCAAGTTTTAATTAATATTATTTTTTATATTTTATTCCAACTTACTTTCTACTGTCATTAATTTTGACCGTTACAAGTAAGAAAGCGCGGAGGAGTATATTATAGCCCCGTATTTTGGATAATATAGCCCCGTATTTTCGACTTTTTTTTCTTCGCGAAATTCAAAGACACAAGTGCGATTGTGTAGTGAACAGTGAACATAACTCGCGATCACTATCTAGGACAAAATTTTAATGATAATATCTTTAAATTAAATATTGTGTGCAAAAATTAAGCACAAAAGCAAAACCAATAAAAGTGCGTGCCAAAAAACAACTAGCAGGAGTTTCCACCTCTGTCGGTATTCTAAGTTGATTGGTGATGCCACTTAATTTTAATTTATTGAAATTTAAAATTCCTCAGAGTTGCATTTGAGCCATTTATTAATTTTTCATTTTCTCAACTCTTAATGAGTTTCCCGAATATAAACAAACTTACAAACATCAGAAATGCTTATGTAACGGTGGTTGCTGAAGATTGCTGCAAAAACAAACAAGAAATAACTAAAGATAACTTGTACCTAACAACCAAGCCAATAAGTCGGGCTCGTTCATGTTCCCCTGCATTAATGTTAAACAGCGAACCTACACCTACAATTGCGCCAGTAAGTAACTTAGTCATGCCAGCCCCACAAGCAAACGAAAAAACAACAAAAATTAATCTAACTAACCCCACAACTGGAGTATCGCTTAAAATTACACCCCCAGTGAATTGTCCGGAAAAATCAAAAATTCAAGTGCGATTGGGCAGATACATAACCTTGCTAAAACGATGACGAAGCCCAAAATGTTCGAAGATCGCTTCAATGGCAAAAGTACCCAAAGATGGAAATGCAGACATTCCAAGTTCCCAAAATCGTTTCGCAATCCTAGAAGATGATACGAATGATTCTAACACTCTAAAAAGGTCGAGTAAACCACCCCCGATTTATTTGAGGCAGCGTAACTCTAACGAGCTAATAAAGAGCTTAATATCATTAATTGGTGAAAAGGCGTTCTACGTAACTCCAATAAAACGTGGTAACATTTTAGAAACGAAAATCCAGGTAAACCCGGAAAATGATTGCCCGTAAAATTGTGTCAGATTTTTAAGAACAAAACAAAAACTTCTTCACTTACCAGCCAAAAAGCGCTAAGGGTCTACAGATTGTTATAAAAGGCATTGACTCCTGCGTGGCTCCAGAGGAGGTAAATGGGGGCTTGCAAATCAGTGGCTTTAAAGTTAACAATGTTACCAACATCAGAAACAGAGACAGAGTCCCACAACCACTATTTCGGGTGGAACTAGAACCAGGTGACATGAAACTGAAGAAGAACGAACTTCACCCCATTTATAACCTAAAATATTTGTTGCGCCGTAGAGTTACTGTAGAAAAACCGCATAAGCGTGTATGACCCGTTCAATGCCTGAACTGCCAAGAATTTGGCCGTACTAAGACTTACTGCAAGTTACCCTCAGTTTGCGTAGTGTGTGGGGATCTACATGGTACCGCCACATGTGTCCAACAAACAGATGACCCAAAAATAAAAAAATGTAGCAATTGCGGTGGTAACAATACTGCCAACTATAGGGGCTGCCCTGTTTACACGCACGTAAATCGATCTTTGACCAATAAATCTATTCCTACATCCACTCAGCCTATGAATCTGCTTAACTCAAGTTTCCCACAGTCAGCCCAACCATCTACCAGTCAATTTTCTTACGCAAATATTTTAAAGTCTATCCAGATTACCATGAGACTATAGTGCAAGGAGAGCTACCAGCAAACGATATCCACAGCTTTAATTTTAGTAGTCTTCAAGCTTTAATAGAGACTTTAATTCAGTCAATAAATAGTGACCTGCATGATGCAGGAAATGTTGAAAATGCAATCTACACTGCTGCAGGCGGTATTAAACAAACCATGAACCTAAAAATCTGTTTCTGGAACGCAAACGGCATCCGCCAGCATACGGACTGGAATATTTCCTATTGGATAAACAAATTGACGTAATGCTGATCTCTGAGACACATTTGACGTCTAGAAGCTTTTTTAAAATAAATGGATACACTTTATACGACACCAAGGACCCCCGAGGAAGAGCTTGTGGTGGCTCGATATTACTTATAAAGTCGCGACTCAAACACTGTTCTCTGAGAGACACTCGTGAGGATTACCTTCAGGCAACAAATATTTGCGTCGAAAATTTTCACCAGGACCTGGTGACTTCATCGATTTATTCTCATACCAGATTTTCGATCACAGAAAGTCAACACTGTAATTTTTATAAATCGCTAGGACCACGTTTTCTGGCAGCTGCCACTAAGCATACTTTCTGGGTCTCACGGCTAATCACCCCGAAGGAACGTGTTCTGTTTGATACAATTTCTAAAATGGGGTTAAAGGTAATTTCATGTGGACAGCCAACCTACTGGCCATCAGATCGAAAAAAGGCTCCAGATGTTATTGATTTTTGCGTTCCCAGCGAAATGTTTCTAGTTGAGGCCTCACTAGAATTATCTTCAGATCATTCTCCCACTATTGTTACCATACTGAACCCACGAGAAACTGGTGATTTGGCGACGACAGTTACACATGTTACTACGAAAGAAATACCTCAGTGCCCATTGCACGGATTACATGCAGTTAAGAACGCTTGCAGACATAGATGACTCTATTAGAAAGCTAGATGCAATCCTCAAGCAAGCTGTTGAACATGCTACTTCTACCAATCGACAGGTCAGATACAATAGAATCCACTCTGTAAATGTAGAATGGATTTTGTCAGAAAAAAGAAGAGTTCGAAGAGAATGGCAACGATATAGATCCACGCAGTTAAAAATAAGGCTCAAAGAATCTACAAAACAGCTTAGAAAGTTATATATAAAAATTATATATAAAAAATCTCCATCTATGCAGAAATTTCTCCAAGATCTCGACGCATCACCACAACCAGAGGACTTAAAAACCCTGAGATATGTAAGCCTCCACTACGTAGGTAACTTCTACTATACAACTCGATTCTAAAACCAATATGGTGCCACGGGATTCAGTTATGGGCCTCAGCGTCAAATATAGAGGTGACAAAATAAAATCCTCCGAACCGCCACTCCGTGGTATGCCAAAAACAAAGATCTAAACGTCCCGAAAACTGTGTTTTCAAAACATGTGATAACGTATATAAAAAAGCTAGAGCTCCACCCAATCCACTAGCCCGCAATATTCTAAATTATAGAGGTCACACTCGGCTGAGGAGGAGGGACACCCTTGCTCTCAGCCGATTAGGTGAGACGTGAAAGACATCCACAGAAGCAATCGCAGAAACTAATTTTTTTGTCTAGCATAGGCAGGACTTAATAATAATCAGTATTAGAGTTAAGATTTGATTACTTATTGTTAGTCCAATTTATATTGAAGATACAAAAAATAATAATTGAGAAAAAAAAAATTCATTTTGAAAACAAATTTTCCTAACCTATCCGCAACACATCCGCAATTAAAATGCAACGGAAGGACTTTTTAAAAAATCCGTGAACTGTATCGCCATGTTTCAATCGCAAAATTGCCAAAAATTAGTCAAACTCCCGCCGCAAGTATCCGACGGATTCCATAATAGGTGTCATTATAAAAAAAGTAAATTAACAAGGGCTATCGGGGCGTATTAATGAAAACGTACATTCTAAAAAATAAATGTTTTTCCCTTTAAACTTTGCCTAAAAATGTTTGATTTTTCTTAAAATAAGTGTCAATAAATAGAATTGACAACAATTTGTGAGAGCTTCAGCTTCCCTGAATTTTGGCATTAAAAATGGTATTCTGCCCCTGTGTGCGACAACTTATGTGAAGTATTTGAGTAATATGTGATACTTTGATAATATCAAAACCCAAACTTCTTAATTAGTCACAAATTTCATCATACGCTTTTTCACACTATAATTAATTGTAGCTGGTTTTGAGATAGGAAGTACTTGATAATAAGACCTGGAATTCTACACTCTCGTCTACTAGAGTTTTAAAATTAATTATATACTTATCAGTCTTTGGTTTTTCTTTTGATAAAAAAAATATATATATATCTAAAATAATACATTATAAGAAGCAATATTCTAAACATTGATTATAATTAAGCTCAAACAAAAATGATACTTTATATATTAAAGATCAATATAAAATATTAACAATTTCTGTATAAAGAGGTTTACTGCGATGTTAAACAGGTCTGAAAAATACTAATAATGGTAACAGTTATATATACATTTTCACCTGCCTTGATATAGTTGGTGATATCACCATTATGTATCAGGATCTGGTTAAAGGAGTTACATTATTAAGCATTTAAAGCAACAGAACTATTTGCAAGATGACATAATTCGCGTAATATTATTACTACTCGTATATAAAGAAAAAATAGATATAGGTGCTTGGTGTTCCGTATATATAAGAAAAATCTAATTGAGCGATGCTCATAAAAGTAACACTTATTAAAATTTTTAGATTCTTATATTACATGTATAGAAGGATAATTTTTAAATTTAAGAATATCTTTTATTATGTAATTCGTTGATAGTTTTCTTCTAATTTTTAAAAAATTATTTTTTATTGTCTAAATGTAAATTATATTTTTTACCAAGAAAATTTATTTTTTTTAAAAACTTTAAAACACAATGTAAACTTAAAACTACATTTTAGTCCTAGAAGTCTTCTGGTGCCAGCCTCAAACTATGAAAACCGCTCAGTGTCCTGCTCTTATAACATCTTTCTAATGCGCATTTCTATTTCATTTATGTTTACAAATTTCTCTTTATGTTTATTACTGGGCCAAATTTCAATTATCTTCCGTTATTTATTTTTATATATTTTATTTTTCTCCAATATTGTAATTGTCATCAAATTCATTTCCTCTTATCCGAATGATCTCATTTTAAGATTTAATTATATCTTAGATATGCGTCTTAATTTTATCTTTTGGATTTTATTTTCCATAAAATTGTATTCTAAAATTCCATCTTATCTCCCTTCTTTCTTAGAAGGAACGTCCCGTTTCTTCAATTAAAAGTTCTTGAATTCTTTTATTCAAATTTATTTCATTAATTTCATTTTGCTTTAAATTTTTTGTTTTCAGATATGATTTAATTTTGTTATGAATTAATAATATTGTCAAAAATATCGACAATATAACTATAGTCCAAATTATAAAATATGTTGATCTATCATTTCCATATTTTGCGACCAAATCTATATTTTCGAAGATTAATTCTATTTCTTTTAATTCTAATTATTCTATAATTTCAAATTCATGTATTGATATTTTTTTCAAATAATTTACAATTTAGTTGTTCGATTTTCAGATATTACATTATCTATCTTTGTATAATTATCAAATACAATTAAACAAATTCCATGTCCAATATGACCATCTATTTGATGTTTTCCTGATGCTAATATTGCGCCATATCTTAGTATTTCAATATTTTTATTCTCTTCGACAAATTTCTGACATTTCCATTTTTTAAGTTTAATATATCAATCAAACATGTATTATTATTATTTTGAATATTTTCTTTACAATAAATATTTCTTAGCTCAAGTTTACAATTATTAGCATTTAAATATTCATTATTACAATTTGCAATTTGTTTTGCAATATTTAATTTTCCACTTTTCTGAGCTATTGCTCTTGCTTCATATAGTTTACAAATACTATCAGTAATTGGATACTTAATGTATATTACAACAAGATCTTTATTTTGAACAATTTTAAATTTTGAAGCATCAATAAAATACGTTAGAATGACCTTTTTATGTTCAGAATTAATTATTTCTTTAATTTCTTTTATATTCAAAATTGCTGAATTCAATATGTTCGCGTTGGCTAAAGTTATAGTTTGGATTAAATTGTGCAATTCATTTATTAGTATAGTATTTCGTTGCTTATTTTGACCATTCTAGAACTTTCTTTAAAGGTACTAACTATTTGAATTAATTCTATTACTGCCTTAAATAGTTGTGAATTAATCACAAATTGTTTATTATTGTTCTGTACTAATTCATTCAATTTATTTTGAACTGATATAAAATCCTCATGGTCAGGTGTTCCCGCTATCCATTTGAAAATTGTGCCTAATTCAATTATACCTCCTTTATTTCTAACATTTACTTGATCAGCTATTCCTAACTGTTTCAATAATGTTTCAATTATATTCAATTGTAAATTGATTTCAAAAATATTATCACTCTCTGGATCAACATCCCCGTACAATATGTAATACGGATTTTGTTTACGGTCTATATCAAAAATAGGCGGTGACTTGTTAATTTTCTTGTTTCCATTAATATCTCGTTATAAGATATATTTGTAATATTAAATATATTACCTAAATCATTAGAAATGGCAACTTCACCATCTTCAATAAGCGCACAGTCCTCTCTTGTATAGTCAATAATTTCAGTAGCCTTTATATTAGGCAATATTACGATTAGAAACAACACTAGGTACAAATAAAATTAATGATTACGTTCTTATAATATCTTTGTGTACTATTATATTTTTGTTTTTATTTTGATCCACCTTCTTGTTTTTTATATCTTGGTTTTAAATTATTCCTTTCACCTACGACCTTTTCAAATATTATTTGTTCTTTTCAAATGTTCTCATTGTTCTCTTTGCTTTATTTTTTTTCAACATATCATTTTGTGCTTTTGATAGTTTATTGGGAATATCATCATGATTTACTTTGTTGGACAATACCTTAAATGGTTTCTTATCTATGACCGAATGTATAGATTTTTTACACTCCTGAACTGAACTGTATATAGATAATAAATTACTTACTAATATGTATTCTTCTTTTAAACATCGTGCAATCTCTATAATTGTAGAATGAACTCTTTCCATTTGTCCATTAGTTGTGATATGACCTGGATCGCAATTGTATATTTTTATTTTTAATCATTCCATTAATGATGAAACCTGGTTCGTTATCGATTGTCAAATTTTTAATTTCTAGAAACCCTGAAGTACTTCTAAAACTTTTTCATCTAATTTAGTTTTATCTTCTATTAACTTTAGTATAACAAATTTTGAATAACTGTCAATGCATGTTAAAAATTTTAATTTTTGTGCAAAAAATATATCTAGGTGCACTTGGTTCCTCTCCATCTTTGGAATTGGAGCCTCTCCAATTGCTATCTTTTTTGGATGTCTATCATATTTATTCTTTACATATTTCACAATGTTTTATATATTTTTTATATGTTTTACCTTTTTAGGTCAATAGTAAAATTTACATATTTGATTTAAATTCTCTCTATAATATCTATATGCTCCCAATGTGTCTATTGAACAATTATTTTATGATCATCTTCATTCAATATATCCATTAAAAAATTCGTTGTATATTTAAATTTAATTCCATTGAAAGTGTTCTTCAATAAATCCCGACTCCCATTGTAAAATTCAGTTGTAGAAATTCTTTCAGAATTGTCTTTGAATTTTCTATGGTATTCTACTCTATAATATATCGAGTTCTGCCAAAATTAACTATCATTTCATGAATAGTAATTCTATGTATCTTTCTATTTATTATTGTATAATAAATGGTTTATTAGTTTCTTCAGTTTGACCATTATCACTACTTTCTGTCTTGCGTATTTGTGCTTGAATCATTACTAGTTAAATTGTTAATTGCCGAGAAAAAGCGTCTGCTATTAAATTTGTTCTGCCTGGTTTATAAATGATTTTTGGAGAAAAGCATGCCATATTTTCGTTTTAGTATTGGGACTACTATGTGACATAGCAAATGTGAAAGGTTGATGGTCTGTATGAATTTATAAATTTGTAACTTCATACAAATAATTTCTTAAATTTTTTAATGACCATACTATACCCTACAAATCTTAAGCCGATAGCCCTGGCAGCTTGAGCTTATATAATTATTTATAATTTTAGTTGTAATTAATTTTAATAAAATAAAAATAAAAAAATAAATAAAAAAATACAATTCTTTCTCATTTGTTGCATAATTACATTCTGTTGAATTTAATGTTTTTGAAATCAAATTATTGGTTTATTTTCTTGTGTCAATACAGCGCTGATTGCTGAATTAGAAGCATCTGTTGTCAAACATTTTTTTATAAAATCTGGCTGAGTTAATTCTACTTGGTCTCTTAACTAATTTTGTAAATTTTGAAATGCATAAATTGCGTCTGGATATACATTTTTTTCCCCTTTTTTTAAGACATATATTGTGAAACTTTTCCATTTTCAACTGCTTAATACTTCATAAGGTGTAAAAGCATAATCTGTAATAAACTTTCTATAATAACCTGTCATTCCTAAAAAACTTCTAATTGGCTTAATGTTCTCGGAATAGGATAATTATTAATTTTTCTATTTTTTTAGGATCTGTTTAAATTATTTTGTGTGCAACAAAATATCCAAGAAACTCGTCTTCTTTTTTATAAAAATTAGATTTTTGAAGTGATATTTTCATATTTTCATTTTTTAATGTTTCAATAACCATATTAAGATGTTTAGTATGTTCGTCAATAGTCTTTGAAAAAACAATTATATCGCCTATAAGAGACGTGACAAAATTTTCCTATATATTCTCTTAAAATATCATCCATAGGTCTTTGAAATATATTTAGGGTATTTTTTAATCCAAATGACATTCTTAAAAATTCATATTTTCCATTATTAATGGAAAATGCTGCTTTTTCTATGTCTTTTATGCATTAAAATCTGATGAAATCCAGATTCCATATCTACTGTAGAAAAATGTACGGATTTTCCTAAATTCAACAAAATTATATTTGTATCCGGGATTGGATATATATTGAAAATGGAATCTTCATTTAATTTTTTATAATCAATCACTAGTCTCTGTTTCGGAGTACCATTTTCATTAATTCATTTTTTAGAAACTATCCAAATTGGTGTTTTATAGGGATTTCTAAAGTCTTATAATTTTATCTTTTAAAATTGTCGATTTTTCCATATTAACAAAGTCGCTCCTGTATCGATTTTAAATTTTCTTCCTGTTTTGACATGTGTTTTAAAAATGTAAGGAAGATTTAGTTTTTCCCTAAAAAATGGTTCTCATTTATGTTATTAATTGTTTGTGCCTTTTGAAAAGGCTGTTGAATATGTTGTCCACTATCATAAGCAGTATTATGAGGACGTTTTTGGACCCGATTGAAATTATGTGGCCTATAATTATTATTGTGCCAAAAATTATATGGGCTATTGAATTTGTATCTATTATTTTTTTTAAAATGGTTCTGACTTTCGTCTACCTCCATAGGCTCTGGTTTGAAATCTTTTAATAAATTGTTGAGGCCCTTTTGGATATCTCAGAATGTTTGAACGTCTTTAAATTATTATTATTTTCACTTCTATTAAACTGTAGAGCAAATGTTGCTCTTAAATTATTCGATTCGAAGTGAAATTAACATATCATTCAATGGAGAGTTCAACCCAGTGATAAACACTCTTAAGGCATACTGTCATGTTCACTAGAAGTGTCAATTTCTTATTGACTAAACTATAATATTCTATTATAGGCATTTGTCCCTGCCGAAGGACACTTAACTCCAGTTCGATAATATCTATCCGTCTTTTGTCCGCGTAAGCGAAATCTATTCGTGCTATAATAGCATCGAAATTCAAAACAGTTCCGTGGGCTGTTAAAACGTTATTAGCCCCTTTTCTAATTTTAATTCTTAGAATTGTTAGTGCAGCAAAATATATTTTGCTTCCTACAATACAGAAACTCGTACAATTATGAGCTGCTTCTCGGAAACTCATATATATTTCTCCGCTAGAAAATTCTGGTAAGGATTTTATTGTATCTAAAGATTCTTCACAGATAATGTTATCATCAATTTCTTGATGACTATATTCTGTAACATCACTGTTGAACGTTAAGAGTTGAATTTGTTTCATCACATTGTCAATTTCCGACCTTAATGAGGCTGTATTTTCACTGATAACTCGTCCAATTACATCAACATTTAAGGATTGTTAAATGGATTATCACATAATGAATTCAAACCTTGTTTTGCGGAAGTTTTCGCATTTTGTGAACATATTGGACCGTTATTAGCAATTTTCTAAACTTTCTGCTACACTTTTTATAAAAATGTTTCATTCATGAAAAAATTCTCGAATTCAAATACTTCTTAATAACTAATATAAAATAATTCCAATGTACATATAAAGTCCCTTTTTATTAATCCAGTGCTTCCTCTTGGACTGATGAGCCTTTTTATTTTGTTGAATACTTTTTTTTCTTCAAGTCCATTGCATATGATGATCCTTTCTGTTTTTCTGGTTTCCTCTTTTCCTTCAAGCCCGTTCAGTGCGTACTCCTTTATAACAAGTTTCCACGCTTTTTCCTTTAACCAATTAAATTCCACAAGGCATTTGATGCGTGCATTTTTTTAAATTAATTTCTCCTTTCTTCACAAGGATATTTAAATTTACATCTAGTTTTCTGTTTTTCCTTTTTCACAAGGATACCTAGTTTTATATTTATTTTTCTGCTTTCTAGTTTTTCACAAGGATACTTAGTTTATCCGAATGATCTCATTCAAGATTTAATTATATTTTAGAGATGCGCCTTTAATTTAATTTTTAGATATTAAATTGTATATTAAAATTGCATCATAACTTGTATTACTAATAAATTCTAAAATGAAAATAATTTGTAAACGAATTTACCTAATCGCCTAATAATTTTATTGTAATAGGTTATTTTGGCTTTATGTCAATTTGTATTACGAGTTCTGTTGACTATTTTTAGTAGATATTTGTTATATTTAGATATTTCCTAGCGCAATATTTCTTCTTAACTTAAACCGCTATGTTATGGCCCAAAAATATTCCATTTCCATTCTTTGGAAGAAATTTCAATTTTTGGGGTGCTTCTTAGGTTGAATGGAATAAAAAACTTAAATTGAAAAAGATGTCTCAAAAATGTAAAGCCAATTAGTGTGGGTAACCACAGAAAACTACGAGTAGTTGTGAGTTTTATGCACAATTATTACACACATAGAAATACTCCATCGTAAAATTAACATGAATAATTGTTGATTATATAGAATTGAAATTTAATGTTGGAAATTTGCTATCATTATGATTTCAAATGTTTTCGATTTGAATTAAAATGCTCAATAATTGGTTTTAACAGAAATGTGGTTAATTCAACAACTACGAAATGAAATCAGCACTGAGTTCTTGTTAAAGTGAAATTTAACCTAATAAAGTCAACCTTCGACGATGTTATAATAAGATTGTGTTGTAAAAATAATTTTTTTTTATTTTTTAAACAAAAGTCTTTCGTGTAAAAATAGCATTGAATCGAATTAAATTTAAAAAATTCATATTTTAAATTTTATTGTAGCATTAGAGTTTTCGGAGCATTAAATCAAGTTGATTAAACTCTTGGTCCCGTCGTTAGCAAAAAGTGAAATTTTTAGTTTCTTCAATAAATTCATAAATGATGGATGCAGACAACAGCAATAATATTAATTTATTTAATACCGTGCAACATACCTCAATCGGTGACATATTAAATTTTGAGAGTGACGAACATGGAGATATTATCCTAAATATTCCATCAGCTATTAATATTAATAATAGCGATCAGGTACATAAATTATTACAACATTTTAGTTTAATCCAAGTGAAATCTTATTTAACAAGTAAGTGAACTAGATTTTCTGTAGTTAATTGTATTTGAGTTTATAATGGCTAATTTTACTCTAATAATAAAAAAAATTGGATGTATTTTTATTACCAATTGTTAAATTTACAGATATATTCTTCATTTCATTCCAATGTTTGTTAAATTAAAAGCAAAAAAGTAATTTTTTTTATATCAATGTGTACACATTAGTATTAATTAAATGTTATATTTCTTGTAGAAGCTGCTATTACTTATGAAAGTTTACGGTACCTAAGGACGATATTATGGAACCACATCTTCGCCATCTCGCAGAGTTTCAGGAAAAACTGTTTAGTTGGAGAAAAGTGTGGACGTTTTAGAAATTATTGAGTATACCTTTGAATAATAAGAATTTAAGCATCTGATAATAAAGGTGAGTACCATCTTTTATGTTTCACTTGCCACAATTCCAGAAAAAATTTTTTTTATAATCTCAGGAATATTATTATTTCCCACGCGGAAAAAAAGAGCCCAGGTTTTAAGCTTTGTGACAAATATACTAGCCAAAAGGCAAAACGAAGTCAGTAGTTTGATTCCACATATGTGCAAGCTGAAATTCGAATCGGAGCCAACTCGGAGGAAGATTTAACTATTTTAACAGTTTTAAAATATTATCTTTCACGGGATTTTTATATCCTTTACCGTTAAAAAATGTAAAAAGGGTATACTAATTTTGTGGTTTTGAGATGGGTTACAATTTAAAGTAGGAGGCGTGGTAGGAGAGACTTAATATATATATATATAGACTTAATTGAACAGAATATGATCGGAATCATTTTTGAAGAAAATTTTTTTTTGTCCGTCCGTCTGTCCGTCTGTGGCCACTGCTTTTCTACACCGTTAGAGCTATCTTATTGACATTTTGCAAAAGTATAGTCTGGCCAAAGATACCGAACCAGATTGCTATATGGGCCGATTTGGACAAAGACCACGCCTACCTCCCATATAAGGAACTTTTCTCACCTTTTTTAAAATTACTTTATCTTCGGTTCAATTGATTGAATCGTGACGCAATTTGGCAGTTATGGAGATGTTGGTATTACTGTGTGAAAAGTTGGCTGTAAATATTAACTGCCACGCCCACTATTAACAAATATTAATAACTTAAGATCTGGTAGAGATTTACAGATGAAATTTAACGGGAAGGAACATGTAGACAATATAAAGCTATCTGCAACAAATGGGGTTGATCTGAGAAAATACACTTTTGATATAAGGATCTTTCGGGTCTAAAATTAAAATTAGCCTACCTATGCTCGTATTGATGACAACGGAATAAAAATTGACAGAAATATACATGGGACCCATAATAGTGTGTGTGCAGAATATGGAGATCATAATACAACTTCCACGACCACATTTAGCCAAAAATTATTACTAGATTCCTATTAACGAAATTTTATCAACGAAATTTCACAAGAATGTTGCGGGTACTAACATTAAACACTGCACAAAAAATGGGCGTATTATTTTTGGAGCCACGCCCACTATTGACATATTATTATAACTTACGACCTATACAATATTTTTGGACGAAATTATATATTAGTGATTATATTAACACTACAAAGATATACACAAGAAATGGGGTCGATATAATCAATTCAAGGTACCCTACCGAAAATTACCGTAGATATTCTCCTAATGATGATTTATGAAGATAACATCCCCATTGATGAACTCGCACGCAGAAGAAAAGGTAAAGGGTATTTCGAAGTCATTCTAACCCGACTTCAGATTTCTGTACTCGTTCTGACTGGAATGATGTGAAGAATAAATGGCAACAAACTTTCATATTGCGGCAAAAAGAACTCCAAACTGAAATTTTGAAAGCTGGCCACTTTATTCCAATGCTAAAAGTCACGAATTTCATCAACAACATCAGTCTGAAGGAGTTTTTTCAATTTACAAGTCCTCCTTTAAACTTTAATTAACAATCGAAAAATATATTTCAGAATTAAATTTTTATAACTTTCAACATGTAATTTAATAATAAATATATATTTCTTTAATGAAGCTGTATTCTTCTATGTACTTTTAAATTGCACTTGAAAAGGAATCAACACGAAATATAGCTCAATTCAACCGAAAATCTTTTTGTTATTTCAACATCAAATACAGCTCGGTTCAACCGGAATTGACCTGTTGTTTCAACATGAAATACAGTGCAATTCAACCGGAATCTTCCTGTTGTTATAACATGAAATACAGTTCGAATCAACCGGAATTTTCCTGTTGTTTCAACATCCGTCGCATTTTATATCATAATGAGACCTATTCAATTTGAAAAGATAAAGTATGGATCATTATATATTAAAAAATCCTTTAAAATAAACACGAAAACAACTATAGAACAATATCATAGTTGAAAAATAATAAATCATGTTTATTATTTTTGATTTTACAATTTTTTTTTTCTGTGTGCGTGTGTTTTAATAGAACTATGAACTGCTTCTGCGAATAAATGAACTAGAATTGATTTTACATTCTAAAATATAAACACCCTGGAAAGGATATATAACTAGTGACTTATCTCTAAACCAAAATAAATGGGTAAAATTAGTTACATATATTATTCAGAGTTCATCATAATATATTACTTAAATCTTCCAGTTAGATGTCTATGACGTAAAAGAAGGAACACTTGCAATAGAATGAATTAGGTTTATATTACATTAAAAGTAATTGTAGTTTAATAAATTTAGAACCTGAATATCTATTCAAATCGTTAAATGGCATATCTGGATGATAATTCTTTTAAAAATAATGAAACTAAAACTATAAAGAATAGGTATTATCAATATTTACTTTACTCTATGGTTCTCTAAATTGTATCCAATTAGGCAACAAAAGAATGGAAAGAATTTAGGTTCCCTGGTAACAAATTTATTTGTGGATGTGGAATCAATAAACAAAGAAAATACAAAAATAAAAATTATTTCGCTGAATTATATAAAATGAATTATATATAAAAACAAAGTTTACTTTCGAGAATAAATATATATTGACAAAAACCCTCCCCAATGCAATAAAAAGTGAAGTTAATAATATATTTAATTTATTAGAAAAATATTGGTGAATAATTTCAACGCAGAAGAAAAATTACTAAAAGTGGGAGAGGGTACCAATCTATCTAAAATCTAAAGGGGACACGTCCGTCTTTGCTATCGTATTTTATACATATTTTGTCAGCAAAGCTATTGGTGTATGATATCTCACTGACAATATCGACGAACAATTAATAACGTGTTATTTTGAGAATAGATAAGATGATAAGATGAAATTAGAAATGGCCACTTACCCAATGCATCACAGGGCGCTCTTCGGTGCAGACGCCCATGTGAGTCTTTTAAAATAACGCAAGGCTTACTTCCAACGGTGTTTATTAACGATATGAACTGATTGGTGTTAACAACTTAATAGAGATAATTTAATTATAAAATATAATACTTAATTGTATTATAAACTATTCTTACAATTGTTATATTGTAACTATGAAATAGTTTTTTGTTTGCTTTTCCATTAGGCTTTTCCCAAGAACGGAACACTTTACACTTAACACTTGTACTTCGCGGTGGTGAAATATACACTGATTAGCTTCACAATATTTCACAGTCACACTGAATGAGTTATATACATAAAAACAGATCAAATAATATTATTTTAATATATTTTAAAGCAAATAGTTGAAGACAATTCGTGATTGGAGAAAAACAGGAACTAATATTTTCAGGTTGAGTCGACTACCAAATTAACAATGTTTGAAATACTTGTGTGATTACAGGTATCAATAGTATACAAATAGTGATAGCCCCAACCGTTCAATGATTGAGCGATAATATACATGTAGATGTTTCAGCTCACAATTTTCAATTTATTTATGACACGGATATGCTCATTCGAAACGTAGAACAGATTGCCGAGTGGGATAAGGCATGATATTTAGGTAAATGTGCCACATATTAAGATGCGCTACTTGAGATAAGCATAAAACCAAAGATTAAAAAGTTATAGGCAGGCTATCTAATGAATAAGGAGCTAATTATTTCTCAATTTTCAAGTTAACGCAATAGTTTAAAGCAGGGGTAGCGCCTTATATTTTTATTTAGTGTAGTTATGAACCGACATTTTTGAATACTCCAAAAATACATCGTATGAATAAAATCAGCTTGTGCTATATGTAGTGGAATTGGAACACATTTATTCAATACAACTTGCGAAAAAAAGAAAGAAATAAAAATTAACTTCATTAATTTGAAACACTCGCGAGAAAATTTGAAAACAATACAAATAATAAGCACTACATATTTAAAAATAAGTAGGTATGCTCCCTTATACCCCAATGTAAAATAAGACACCTATTTATTACTACTCATACTTCATTACCATAGCATTTCTATTGATTCAGTTTATAACTTTCATTTGGCCTTAAAAGGTTTTTAGTGACCGATGATTATCCTGTAACACCTACTACACCACACTACACCGACCCGGAAGTATATTACACAGAAATTATTATCAAATCCAATATATTAAATCCCGAATTTTTCAAACATGCGCGCTTTCCTATCGTTTTCATTCGAGCTCGATGGTGAATGTTACTGCACATACATCGACGACAGCCGCCTATAAAATATATCAGTAGAGTAGAAATAGGCTATCCCTTTTTATCAAATTAATACAGTGAACAAGTGTCACTGTTGCACATTTTCAATATGTTGTTGTAT
Source organism: Clusia tigrina (assembly GCA_920105625.2). NCBI lineage: Eukaryota > Metazoa > Arthropoda > Insecta > Diptera > Clusiidae > Clusia > Clusia tigrina. The sequence goes on from OV050030.1 coordinate 345,819,348, forward strand.
CCAGCCATTGGTGCGTTGCTTTATATATGTATGTATATGAATTTCTCATTCTAACATCAGCAGATACTAAGGCAGGTAGCCTGTCTTCCTATGAAAAAGCATTACGATGTCGAGGACAGAAGGCGTGGCTTATTAAGTGGGGTAGCTTGCAAATGTGTTCAGCTCTCTATAGTATGTTTCTCTTGCTTTTGTTGTCGCTCGCTATTTATACACGCTATAACTGTAGTCATAATTGCTATCAACGCTGTCAAACAGCAGCAGTAAATACATATACATATGAAGAATGCTGCAACAACGCTGCAGCATCATCATCTCATCGATACCTACTAAACGTGCTCAAAAATATGTCGCTGGCCTCGATATGTAAACTATACTCTTGTTGATGACGTTAGAAAAAATAAAACCAAGATGGACGCATCGGCTTGCAATGTTTATACATATGTATGTATGTATGTATACGAAGTTGATTTTCCTTAGTTGGAAGGAAGGTGTCAGACTTCCATAGACTTATATTTATACAACAATGTAAGATGTACATACAACAGACTCTATAAGCATCTACAGTCAGGGACTAAAGTTTAAATACACCATTCAAATTTGGAATTTAAAGATGTGTAAACATTTTACTAAAATTCTAAATATGCAGTTTTATTTCATTTCATGAGCGAACAAAGACAAAAATAAAAAATTTTAACTTTGTCGCACATGTGACGGTAAATTAAGCAAAAGCAAAAATTATCTTTAATAAAATAAAATTTATTAAATTAGCAAAAAAAAAAAAACACTTCAATATTTTTTAAACCGCCTATCTATGAGTGCTTGGAGACGGCGTGGCATTGATATCACCCAATTATCTGTTTCAGACGCCGTTATTTCTGACCGGGCCTGACTGATAGCTTCTTTTAGCGAATGCTTGATAGTTGGTGGAACATTTTCCAATTTACGCTTCAATAACTCCCAAACATGCTCAATAGAGCTTAGGTCTGGTAATTGCGGGTGGCTATAAAGGTGCTACGGAGCATAATATAGTAGCCATCCTTTCAAATGAACGTGTGGTATGCTTGTGATCGTCATCCTCTTAGAGGATCCAATGAGGTCCAGGACCCAAGGTGTCCACAGAAGGCTGCAATTTTTGTTGTAATATGCTCTTGTATAGATGTTGGTCCATTATACCATCAATAAATGCCAAGTTCCCAACACAGGCTGCTCCTATTCTTCCCATACCATCACACTACCACCACCGTGTTTTATGGTTGGAACAAAGTTTCTTCTTTGAGGCGGTTTTAGGTTTCCGCCAGACTTTTGTACAACGATCACTTCCAAACAAATTGAATTTGCATTCGTCAGTGAAAAGAACAGTTCTCCCAAATTCCACGTCTTTGCTTTTGTATTTATTTGGATATTCTAATCTATTTTTTCTTTTATTTGAGGCTTCTTTCATAAAACTCTGCCCTATACCAGTTTTCCCGCAATGCCCTTTGCACAGTTTTTGGATGAACATCCTTATGCAAAGTCTTAGTTTTAGTATATTATCATTTGCTAGTTTTGGAGCAGTTAATTTTGGATCACTTTGCACTTCCTTTAGGATATTGCGAAAATCTCGATGAGAAATTTTGTTTGGTCGCACGCTTCTAGGCATATTTTCTAATGAATTTTACTGTTTATATTTTCTAACAATATTTTGCACTCTGGGAAATGACACTTTTAATAATTTTCTTATTTCCCGATAGGATATTCCTACTCTAAAGCGGTTTATAATTAAAATCTGAACTCTTTTCCTTTCCCCATTATGACTCACGCAACTTGAAATGATAACAATAAAAATGCAATAAATAACTGCTAAGATGCATATTTGAGCAAAACTACAAATTGAACGGTACTTCATATCTGAATAAAAAGCAAAAAAGAGACCTTACGAGTCAGAAACCTTAGTCAAAAAATTTGCTGTCAAGAAAGTGTTTTTGCAATTCTCTTTGGAACAAATTTAGCTGCGCAATGCATTTACCGTTATGAGATTGATGCTTCACTATGCTTTGTGCGCATTTTAGACGCAAATTAATCAAAAATAGTTGTTCTTTGCTCATCGAATGCAGCATTTTTAGCAAAATTATTGTGAATTTAAGATGTCTGGTAAAAGAACGTTATTTGATATGAATCAGTTAGTTTACTATAACCACCACCTCCGAAGAAGTGTCCAAGATTTGTCCTAGATGATTCCTTTCACCAGCTAACTATTTATAATATTTTAAATCGGGTAAAAAAGGAAGATAGTCTGGTACCAAAAACTTCGAACTTCCGAGCGCACAAAATATCAAATAAAGCAGAACGCATTTTGGTAAGGAAAGTAGTCGAGAATCCGCAGATTTCTATGAGAACCCTTTCAAGTCGAACCAAAGAAGAATGCGATATTGCAGTTACCTACGAAACAGTAATGCAGGTCCTGATAAAGTACCAGTATATGTCAACAGTTGCTCGAAAAAAACCAATACTTTCAATAAAAAACATTGAAAAGTGATTTTCTTTCTTTTGTTATTTGCAAATTAACATGTTAAGTAATTCTTAGCTCATATTCAGTTACTGAGTAGCACTCATACTTATAGAATGCCAAACCAACTCCATTCGCCAGCCCAATCATCGCACCTCAATCCTATAGAGCATTTGTGGGATGAATTAGAACGACGCATATGTAAAGAAACATTTTGCAACATATATCATCTGAAGGATGCTTTCGAACATGAGTGGTTTCAAACAACTGCTTAAATAACAATAAAACTCGAATTTTCCATGAACAGTCGGTTAAGATGAATAATAGAGGCAAAGATAGGCCAAACTAAATACTAAATAGACAATATAAAGCCTGAAAATATTTATTTAAACTAAATTTATGAACATTTTCTTTTATAGTACAAATACTTGTCTGTGCGATGACATTTTTTTCGTGTGCTTTATATAACTTTAAAATATTTAATTTCATATTGAAAAAAAATATTTGTGTTTTTATGTATATTTACTTTAAAAAAAAACCAATATTCATCTGAATGCAGTATTTTTGTGGGGTAGTTATAGTTTTCTATGTGATTGTACATACATATATTAATTATATACAAACGTACGATTGCATACGATTATTGGGTTCGCTATTTATGATACAGTATATTTTCGTATATTATTATAAAATCATTGAATTGAAATGCTGTTTATTTGATTTTCATATCTTTTATATTTAAAAAAGTAAAGTTTGTGCCGTTGAACGGTTTTTCAACTACCTACTAGGAGATGCGGCAGGTATTGTCTAATATATATCTGTATATCATTACTTCCTGAGGAATTCTGATTTTACCTGTTCTTCTAGCCGCCTGTCCGTTTGCCCGTCCGTGGTCACTTCTTCTCCAGACCGTTCGAGATATCTTAGTGAGACTTTGCAAAAGTATAGTTTTGATAAAGACAAAGAACCAGAATATATTAGACGATTTGGACGAAGACGTCGCCTATCTCCCATATATGTAACCTTTCTTAAAATGGCTATAACTTCGGGCCAATTGACAGACATTTGTATGGAGAAAGTTATCGAGGAAATTGTACTCGGATGAAATGAGCGAGTTTTTCTATCCTCGATAGAAAGTGGTTCCAATTTGAAATTTGCTTGAAAACCAGCGAGATTAAAAATTACCCATACAAATTTCTGTGGGATATTTTACTTTTCAGTGCTTCTTTTGAAACAGTGTTGCCTTACTCCTTTGCTATTTTATTCGCACAACTCGATACGAGCTCGATACCAGATATGAATCGAAGACGTCTAAAATATAAATTGGTATCAGTATATTATTATTTTTGGAGTAGCAATGCACTCCGGGTATCGCTAATTGGGGAACGTTACCTTCAGTGGCAATTGCATCACACAATTTTAATAATTTCGCTCATATTTTTTCATAGACACGCTATATAGAAGTTACTGTTTGCATGGAGATGCCACGCCCCCTTTCCCAATAACCTTAGAACTTCCCAAGGACACGCTCCAAAGAAGGCTAAATCTTCCCCGAAAATTTCGTAAAAAGCAGTTCACCGGTTCCGGAGTCTATAAGGAACATACACATATTAATTTTTATATGTATACGAGTATACGAGTATACGAGTATACTCATATATAGAAGAAGATAGAATATATATCTATATATATATATATATATATATATATATATATATATATATATATATATATATATATTTATATATATATATATGTATATATATATATATATATTTATATATATATATATATATATATATATATATATATATATATATATAAATGTATATATATATATATATATATATATATATATTTATATATATATATATATATATATATATATATATATAAATATATATATATATATATATATATATATATATATATATATACATTTATATATATATATATATATATATATATATATATATATATATATATATATATATATATATATATAAATATATATATATATATATTTATATATATATATATTTATATATATATATATATATAAATAAATTCAATTTCAATGCAATATTTTCACAATAAGCAAAGTTAACTCTTTAGATTTTATATTTGGTGTTTCCGTTCTAGCAGCATGCGACCATACATTTATTGATTATATCCAAAAAAAGATTTTACACAAAATACTAATTTTGCTTTTTGATAATATTAATAAAACTCTTCATAATTGCAAAAGATAAGTATCAGATATAAACAAAAAATCATTTTTGTTTTATTATTTATTTCAGCATAATATCCACATCCATACAATGTTTACTGACAGTTTAAGCAACTAACGAGCGGTTTGATTTTGATATATTTTGGGAATTATATGAAGAAATTTTAGAAATCCCTACTTTTTATTAGGAGCCAAGGGGCTCATGTGGTTTCTTTCGGGCTATGCCTGTAGTATTAAGAAGTTTCCTGGTTTCTTCGTTTACGTGCCTCTGGGGCCTCTATGAGTGGGCTTCTGCTTGTTTTTTAATTTCTTCAGTGACAATAAAAACATTAAGGTCACGATGAATGTCGATGTTACGAGCGTACCAAGGTTCGTTGACAATTCCTCTGAGGACTTTATTTTGAAATCGTTGGATTATTTTAACATTATTTTGGCTGGTGCAGCCCCATATTTGTGCACTACAAGACCAAACTGGTTTTAAAATTTGTTGGTATATCGATATATTTTTGTATATGGTGTATTTTGATGTTCGTCCAATGAGCCAGTCCATTTTTATTAATTTCAGGTTGAATTATTTTATATGCTCCTTCCAACGTAGCTCAGCAGAGTTATGCAAAGGTGTTTTGCAGTGTTTGCGTGTGGGATTGGAGTGCCTAATATTGGGTGATAGTTAACTTTTTTGTTGGTGAAATGCACTTTGATTGATTTGCTTTTGTTTAGTTTAATTCTCCACGTTTTTGTCCATTTTGCGACTGCGTCAATAGAGGTTTGAAGCACAGCTTCCTCCGCTGTTTTTTCTGTTGCAAGGATGTCTGTGCCGTCAGCAAACGTGGGGATCATGCTGTTTGAAAGTAATGGTAAATCTTTTATTTACGAGAGACATAGAAGGCGACCAAGGGTGCTTCCTTAGTAGTCATTTTCTTTTTTCACGTGAAAATAGCGTTGAGTTAAATATGATTTTATAAGGGCACTAAATTGAAAGGGGAGACATGAATTCATTTTGTTGATTAAGCCTTCATGCCATACTTTGTCGAATGCTTATGCGACGTCTAAGAAGACTGCTTCTCCTCAACGGATTTTTCGATTTCTTCTGTGATTCTGTGCACCTGGTCTATAGTAGAGTGATTGCAACGAAATGCAAATTGGTGTAATGGTATCAGATTGTGTGATTCAATGATTGGGTTTATATGGTTTAGAATAAGATTTATCTAATAATTTTGAGATTTGTGATAGAGTGGAGATTGACCTGTATGAAGAGTTATAATTTTGATCTTTACTTGGCTTAGCGCCTATAAGCATCTCAGCAATTTTCCACAGGTTTGGGATATATTGGATATGGCTCGATTAATTAAATAGTTTTGCTAATTTATCTACACTTTTGCTGGGTAGTTGTTTTAATACTACCGCAGTGATTAAATCAAAGCCAGTTGTTTTATTTTTTTATTCAGTTCGCTACAGTTATTAGTGTGATAGGTGAGCTATCCTGCTCTAATGAGGAATACAAGTTGTCGCATTTATTCTCATTTCGTTGGAGGGTGTTAGCCAGATGCTATAGGTTTATTCTTATCGCTTCTCGCCCATATGTTATTTGCAGTTTTAAGTGGTGTGACATGGTAGATTGGCTTTTTTATGTATTTTGTGCATTTCCAAAGAGAGTAGTCGCCCTTTTTAACAGCTATTAGCTCTGATAGGTATTGATTAGTTTCTGATGGTGCTTATTTCCCGTCTTAGTTCCTGGTTGCCTTGATAAGATTAGCTTTATAGTTAGGATGGCGCGCTTGTTGCCATTTTCGGCGAAGTTTCCTTTTTGTTGTTAGGAGATGCTTTATCTCTTTGGGATAATTAGCTCCAATTGCTTTTCTTTTTAGAGTGTGAGTGCTAAAATATGGCGCTTGTTGAATTTCTTGCGTAAACTTCTGTACTTCTTTTTCCAATCGTTCCTTTGTTGTGATCGCAGAGCTGTGCTGTAAGTTCGTTTAGCTATCAAAATATACTCACATCTCGTTTCTCTTGCTGCTTTATATAGCTCTCGTCCTTTTGTCGTACTTAAATGCTGTGTCTTCTTCGCATTGTTGTCTCCGCCCATTTTTAATTTTCATTTATGCATATTAATAAGATCTTTATATTCGTCTGAAGAGATAGTGTGTCTCGGGGGGCAATAGATAGTCGTGATAGAAAGTGGCTGGTTTTTAGTTGTTACTGGTTTTTAGTGGTAGTTTGAAAGATATTAGTACTCAAGTTGACTTCTTCGTAAGGTTTATTGTTTTTCTTCATAATTATGACACTGCCACCCCATGCACAGTTACTCGGATGAATTATGTGATACACGTATTTGAATTCGATCTGACATTGTCGTGTAAAATGCGTCTCAAATATTAGGCAGATATAAAGTTTTTTCTAGGTCTAATAGACTTTGTAGCTCCTTTAGATGTTTTTTTTAGCCGATCTATGCCATAATTCGAAACATGTTTACCATTGTTTAGTATTGGGATCTGATTTTTTGTCGTGTTGAAGGTCGTTCAGCCGATTTTAAAGGTTTCTGCTGATAATTCGATTTCTTAATATGTTTATTTTACTTTATTGTTGTAGTAGTCCAGATTCCAGATTTATTGAGATCCTTTTGACTCTTAAGTTTTTGTGATAACAGATTGGTTTCATTTATTTTTGAATTTCTTTTAAGGATATATGCAAAAGTTTTTTTTTTGTTACTGTGATACGAGTTTTAATTAATTTTCACTTCTTACCAACGTTAATTCGTTAACTTTACAATTTTCTGTTATATTTTCTTTATTTTTTGCCTCTGTTAAGGTTATTGCTTTTACGATTTTGCTTTTATCAATTGCTTTTTTTTTCTTTTTGTAATTTTATTAGCTACTTCGCGACGTCTATAATTTGCCGGGTGGACTTCACCACAGTTGCAACATTTTGGCTGCTTGGCATTTTGTCTTGTACTGTGATTGCCAGCGCATTTACGCACCTTGGCGGCTTACCACAGTAGTTGGTATCACCAGAGGATTCACATGATTTGCTTCGCGGTATTCATTTCTGTTACCTTGTTGCTTCAATGTTCACAACCGAAATCAGTACTATTTTTATTTTGTAAATTTTTTCAAATTATTCCGAGCCAACAAAGGTAAGAAGAAAAATATCTAAAGGTTCCTTGGTCTTCCACTTTAATTTGTTTCTGGGATTCAACACTTTGTAACACTCTATTTTCATGTTTTAGGTAAACATTTTTATTTGCTTCTTTTTTTATTGTACCATATTATTGCTGATACTTACATTCGCCCGTAACCATAATAGGTGGAGGGCGTAGCAGTTTCACGTCTTTTTATACCCTTTACCTTTAAAAAAGGTAAATAGGGTATACTAACTTTGTGCTTTTGAGAGGGGTTGCAATTTCAAGAAGGAGGCGTGGTAGGTATGGACTTATATATACAGATATGATCAGCAATTCTAAGCAATTTTTATTTTGTGCGTCCGTCTGTCCGTCAGTCCGTCTGTGGCCACTTTTTTTCTACACCGTTAGAGCTATCTTATTGACATTTTGCAAAAGTATAGTCTGGACAAAGATACAGAACCAGATTGCTATATGGGCCGATTTGGACAAAGACCACGCCTACCTCCCATATAAGGAACTTTTTTCACCTTTTTTAGAATGACTATAACTTCGGTCCAATTGACGGAAACGTGATGTTATTTGGCACATATGGAGATGTGGGTCCTACTAAAGACTGTGCAAAAAGTGGGCGGTATCTACTAACTGCCACGCCCACTATAAACAAATCTTCATAACTTAAGATCTGGTAGAGATTTATGGACGACATGAAGAAACATGTGGACATTATAAAGCTATCTGCAATAAATGGGGCTGATCAGAGAAGAAACACGCCCACTTTTGATACAAGGAACTTTCGGGTCTAAAATTAAAATTAGCCTACCTATGCTCGTATTGATGCCAACGGAATAAAAATTTGCAGAAATATATATGGGGTCCATAATAGTGTGTGTGCAGAATATGGAGATCATACTAGAACTGCCACGCCCACAATTTGCCAAAAATCATTACTGTGTTCCTATTAAAGGTTTATCAACGAAATTTCACAGGAAGGTTGCGGGTAATAACATTAAACACCATACAAAAAATGGGCGTGTTATTTCTACAGCCACGCCCACTATTCACATATTATTATGACTTACGCCCTATATAATATTTTTGACGAAATTTTACATTATGGACTCTACAAAGTCATATACAAGATTCGGGGTCGATCAGAGGAAGGATACGCCTCCCTCCCATATAATGAACTTTAGGGACCCCACTTAAAGACAGTTACCCTATCTATGCTTCTAGTGATGATATATGAATACAAATAGGTAGATGTATACCCTGGGTCTGTACTAGCATGCATTCCAAATATGGGCCGATTATTACTACTGCCACGCCCACAAGTAACCAAAAATCATTACGAGGTTCCTATTAAAGATTTATCAACGAAATTTCAAAGGAATGTTGCGGGTACTAACATTAAACCCCACACAAAAAATGGGCGTGTTATTTCTACAGCCACTCCCACTAATCACATATTATTATAACTTACGATCTATACAATATTTTTGGACGAAATTTTATGTTAGTGGTTATATTGACACTACAAAGCCACACACAGGAAATGGGGTCGATATAATCAATTAAAGGTACCCTACAGAAAATTTCCGTAGATATGCTCCTAAGGATGATTTATGAAGAAAACACCCCCTTGTTGAACTCGCACGCACAAGAAACAGTAAAGGGTATTTCGTAGTCGGTCTAACCCGACTTCAGACTTCTTTACTCGTTTTAATCCTCTGCTTAGTTCAGAATTTTATTAGATATTGTTTCAGACACTTCTGCAGAAGAGTCAGCTTTCGCTTTTTCTTCAAAAGCAAATCAGTCTCACGAGCCAGATCTCCCTCGTCAGTCATATAACATACGTTTTCCATATCTTTCCATCAGTTTTCATATTATCTTTGGCAGATTTTAGTTTGCGTCGAGCTCCGCTATTTCCATTTTAACTCAGCACACATTGTTTCCATCTCTTGTAGTTTCAAGCAAAGTTGCTTTATAGAAGTTTCATCTTGAATTTGGTAATTAGCAGTATTTTACTCAGTAGTCTGCTTGTATGGCCTCCACCTGGTTGTGTAGATGGTACTACAAATTTATATTTATACTCGTATATATATATATATATATATATATATATATATATATATATATATATATATATATATATATATATATATATATATATTTTTTTTTTTTAATTTTTTTAAATTTTTTTTAATTTATTTAATTTTTTCTTTTTTGTTCTACTTTTGATGTTAGAACTTTAAATTAACATTAAGTGGCAACACCACTCACTCCAGAGAAACAACCACAGGGGCATATCCTATTTCGTGTGACAGGAATAGCTGTTGTACATGCACTCTTGATGGTAATTTGCATCTTTTTGTTTTTGTTTTTTTTATTTTTCCATACAAAACTTGGATTGCTATTTCTTTATTTATTCCTATATTTAATTTCAAACAAACTCACCGCAGTTTCCACAAATAGGTATAAGATTTATATATATATATTTTTTTTATTCACTCTAATTCACACCGCCCTATGCTCCGACTAGGAGCGATATTTGACTCTTTTATAATTATGTCTTTTAGTTAACTTTGTTAGCATATGTATAGTTTTATTGTGTCAAATGTTATGGAATTAATAATTCACACTTTATACTTCCAGATATCCCGGAGCACAAATTCACACGGCTGTATCGATTGAAAGTTTAAAATGCAAACAATTATTTATTGTTTTTAAAATCAATGAAATTTTAATCTTATATATTGTAATATGTATTTTAATAAATGATGGGTCTTATAATCCATTACATTTGAACATTTATATAAAATATTTCTGATGAGCAGTGTTTAACCAAGTCGACTTGCTTGAATGCTATTTCGCGACATACGTTCAAAATACTACAAACAGTGTGCTCAATACAAGATACGCCGTGATATCATCTTTTGCATAACATTCTTATTGCTTCATGCCTACCACCCCAGCAGTGAAACTACCTAGTTAAAAAGCTAGTACAATTACTAGGTGAAAAAATACTATTACTGCTGAAGCCAGCTGTTTGTTTCCGTATAGTGATGTTCTACAAAAAGACAATTGTCTTCATAAGGTCTTAAGCAGTTATGAGAATAATATATTATAGTTATTAGTATGATATAATATAGTTCAATACTAATTATTATGTGAATATTCCCTGACTAGTTTCGTTTCAACTTGTTACATGGTAGTAAACTTTTAGCCATATATTAAACTGATTCACAGTCTAGTTATGAAACGGAAAAAGCCTCTTCAATGTTATTAACCCTCCGATTAGTGAGTCGCTCGTTGGCCTTAGAGTAGTGGGAAGGTCCCCAGGGACCTATTACAAATTCTATGGTATTTTGCTTTCTAGGGTGTGTGTTAATGGTTTTGGCTGCTAATTTTAGGTTTGTATAAGGTAATAAAAAGGCACAAGACATTTTTTTGATAATTAATTTTTTATTTAATTTTATTTTTCCTTATGTAATACAACAATATATGAAATAATTCACTGTTATGGTGCTTCTTGCGGATTTTCTAATTCCGGTCTGCAGGTATTGCAACGATGCAGCATTGTTGAATGTTCAGCACAAACTGCTTTGTTACAAGTAAATCAATACGCTCTGGTTTTACGCTGGCGCCTGTACTCCTCACGAAATAACTGGCATGACGGCCGATTTGATCGAGTCGCAAAAATAGTTGCAGCTCCTGCTATCGGTCTTGCTACTGCCAACAAAGATAAAAAATATATAGTTTTTCTGATTAGGTGTGGTTCAAAATTATTTTTTTACCTTTACATTGAATGCCTCCATAGCGCTTCTAATCCTGGGATAGCTCGTTATACGTGCATTGGTGGCTCGTTCTTCAATATTGGGCAGTGCTAGTTGGTCTGTGAGCATTTTTAAAAATGAACGTCGCTTATCCGTCCTTTTTATTGTTTTAATTTCATCGTATATGACAAATGCAACTAATGCAGCAATATCTATCATATTGTAGAACATGGCAAGTGGCCAGCAATGTGTTGATCGTTTACAAGAATTTGTGCCTAGCATCTGATCAATCGTATCCACACCAGATTTATTTGCGTTGTAATTCAGAGTTACCATGGGCTTTTTTCAGTTTGTGCGTCTAAATCACTAGTATAGTGCATTGTAGACAGTAAAATTACCGCTTTACTCTTCCTCGGGACATATGAGCACAGTGATACATCGCCTTCGAAGAAGCCAAACAATGAGCTGGAAACGGGACACAATTGTTATGTATCAAATATTCTTACAACATATTTACAGTAATATCTTAAGATCCACAATTGAGATATTACTATTTACATATCGAGTAACGAAATAAAACTAGAAAGTAAAATATTTGATAAACTATTACTAAAAGAAATTTCAACAATGAGTGAGTACAAAGTAAGTAAGTTATAAGAAAATGTAAAGAGAGTGATAAATTGAATACAACGAAATGATTTATATGTATGTATGTATGTATAATGAAGTAATGATACTTGATTTACATATATGTAAATATGTAACTTCCCCTTCGTTAAAATGAACACAATGCCCACATTGGCTTTGATAGAATTATAATATATTTTTTTAAGAACTAATTAGTTTTCAAGCTTGTTTTCCATTTCAAAAATATAAACAAAAATAAAAGTTTTAATTTTCCTTTTCACAATCAGATGTGTATACTACTCCATCATAGTTAGTTCCTCTCTTTATATTCGAATTATGTACATTTTCCAAATTACTTAATCTAAACTTAGGTTCATCCTTATGTCTAACTGATTTATAATATTTTATGTAACCAATTGTCTATGCTCTTTATATGGTTCTCTCTTATTATTCATTTTATGTACTTATATAATGCTCTGTATTTGACTTCATTCTCTCATATACCTTTTTCTTATCGGATATTCCATACTCAATGTAAATTGGTCTTTCCCTGGTCACCGAATAATAACTTTTATTATAAAATTCTACAGCTTTACTCATTTTCTTCTTTATACTCAAAGATTTCTGCTCAATATACAACATTCTAATCTTCTCAGTAATTGTATTGTGAAGTCTCTCAATGTCGGCATTGCCTGTATGATTATTTGACTTTACTAAATGAAAAGCAATACCCTCTTCCCTCAAAAAGTCTTTAATGTTTATACTCTTAAACTCATTATCAGTTATGAGTTTATTGAAATGTCCCTTCTGCGATTTGTAAGACCTCATAATTTCAATTATTGTCTGATTCGTTCTATTGTCAAGATAGTAAACTGTTGCAAACTTAGAAAATCGATCAATAAATGTTAGAAAATTTGACCTTGAGTTTGTGTAGATGTCCATATGGACGATCTGTCTGATATCTGTCGGGGTTTCGGTTATAGAAAATTTATCTTTTGTTGGATTTCGATCGAACTTGGTTTTGTTACAAACGTCACAATTATTAATATATTTTTGGATCAACAATTTCAAATTTGGGTAATAAATTTTTCGTTTTAAGCCCTCATAATTTTCGTTAATACCAGTGTGACCAGTTTCACTTTTATGGTAATAATGTATTTGACGAAATGCTTCATCCTCCGTCTCCATGTCGCTAGCCATATAAGAACATTGAACAAAGCTAATCCTATTGTGCCCTTCAAATAAGTCAATTATCCTTTGCTGTAGAATATAATATTGGTGATCGTCCAGTTCTGAAAATATTCCAACTTTTCCCTTTTCAATATTACCCGTCAATATGTAATCAAAGTTAGTGGATAAATCCGTTGAATTTATATAAATCTTCTTATTTCCATGTACTATGTCCACGTCATTTGTCTTATCGTTTGTCAATATAATCTGTATTTTAAATCTATTGACTACTGTATCTAGAATACCAATGTAGTCATTGTAAGCTTCTGATTGTGAATGAACAGTATTCATTTCATCATTGTTGTTATAGAGTGAATCACCTGAATTATGCAAATGATTGATCTCACATGTATTGTTATCGATCTTACTTAAGAAATCCGCCACTACGTTGTCCTTACCCTTAATATAGTTAACGGTGATATTAAATTCACTAAGCTTTAAAATCCACCTGTTTAGTCGTGGGTTCAGCTCTCTTGTTTGGGACTTCACAAATAGCCATCTTTGTGGTTGATGATCTGACAGGATTTCGAATTCCACGCCATATAAATAAGCACGAAAGTAGCTGATTGCCCAAACTATTGCTAAGAGCTCTTTTTCAGTAGTCGCATAGTTTTTTTCATGGCTGTTCAGCGTCCATCTGTTACCAATTGAAAAGTTTTTCGGAAATCTGGGTAGCTTAGTACTGGGGCCTCTGTCAGTATTATTTTAAGTTTTTCAAATGAATTAATATAATTTGAATCATTCACATTGAGTTTTACGCCTTTTTTCAGAAATCTGATCATTGGATACGCCACTTTGGAGTAATCCCGTACAAATTTCCTATAATAACCGGTAAGCCCTAGGAGAGCCTTAATCTTCTTAACGGTGTTAGGTAATCTAAGATTCAAAATACTGCCAATTTTCTAAGGATTCGGTTTAACTCCTTTAGTGGTCAATAAATGACCTAAGTATACAGTCTCCTTAGCAAAAAACGAGCATTTACTAATTTGTATTTTGAGATTTGCTTCTCTTAATTTACGTAGGATCTTGTTTATGCTATCCATATGTTCCTGGAAACTTGTAGAGAAAATTAGGATATCATCCAAATATACTACGCACATTTTATTAATAAACTCTCTGAGCACGTAATTAATTAGCCTCTGAAAGGTTGCTGGGGCGTTCTTTAAGCCAAATGGCATTCTCACAAACTCATAATGGCCGTATGGAGTCGAAAAGGCGGTTTTAGAACGGTCTTCGGACTTAACTAGAATTTGGTGAAATCTCTTTGCGAGGGCAATCGTTGAAAAATATTGTGCTCGGCCGAGTTTATCGAGTATGTTCTCAATCTTTGGAATGGGAAATTTGTCAGTAACTGTAACATCATTTAACTTTCTATAGTCTATAACAATTCCGAACTTTTTTTCACCGGAATTATCTAACTTTTTTGGCACTAACCATAGAGGACTATTGTAGGGAGAGTTACTCTCAGTTATGATGCCATGCTTCAGCATTTCATCGATCTGATTACAAATTTCCTGCTCGTATATATGAGGATATCTGTACATTTTCGCATATATTGGTCTGTCATTAGTAGTTTTTATCTCATGCTGTATAATGTCAGTATTCCCTAAGAATTCTCAGTCTCTAAATACTAAATCATTATAGGAGTTTAGGATTTTCTCAACAGCTAAACCCTCCTCCGCATTTAAATCGTGAAATAAATGATCCAAAATTTTGTCACTCAAATTTAATGTCTCCAATTGATATATTTTATCAATATAATATGGACAGGTCTGCACAAAATCAATGACCCTGTCGTTAATAATTAACGTTTCATATTCCATATCTATTATAGCTCCAAGAGGTTTCAAAATATTCTGTCCTAAAATAGCATCAAAGTCAACTTCCAAGACATCGTCGCATTTTCGCCGAACACAATGGGTAAATCTGTTATTATCTCTTGGGTTATATCAGTACTACCATTTAAAGAAGTAAAAGGTGTAGAATTCCGAAGTGGTAATCGAGTATATTTTCGGAATTTATCTTCATGCAAAATGGACGTTGTTGATCCAGTGTCTATCAATGCCTTAATTTTATCACTTCCAATCGTTAAATAAACTATGGGAAGTGTCTTCTTGAGGCAGTTGTATGAAAATTTACGTGTTCTACATTCGAAGCAGAGTTTTCAACGGCTTGAATATAATCAACTTCCATTTCAATATTTTCACTCGGTCCACGATTATATATATCTTGTATCCGAAACTGTCCTGATCTTCGGATCTGTGGTTGGTTATCGGATCTATAGTACTGTCCTGATTGATTGCTAGTAGTAGGTCTGTTGAAATTATCCGCGCCTACACCAGTAATTCTATTATTTTGATATCCACTACTATGAGCATTATTAGGTTTATAATTATTTACATTATTACGATAAAGATTATTAGTCGAATTATAAGTCACATCATTATTTTTGTCATGATTTCTATTGGTATATTTTTGTTCATTATTTCTAATTAACCCTTCTTGTTCAAGAAAATTGTAAGCATCTCTTAATTTATCTAGTTTTCTGTTAATAACAACATATGCAAAATTTATATCAATGTAATTAAGAAATGTTTTTAAAATAATTTTCTCTGCAGATATTGGATTGAACTCTAAAGGTTTCTCTTCATCAAATTCATATTTTTCATTTAACTTACATAAAATAGAACGGAGTTTCTTATAATAATTTACAATGCCGCTGTTATGCGCACCAAACGCCTCTTGATAAAGTTGATGATAAGATTCTCTTACTCCGAAATTCCTTATTAGTGCGACTTTTGTTTCCCTCCAGTCTGGGTTAGATCCCAACGCTCTCACAACATGAAGTGCCTGTCCTTGGATTTTGTTTAGTACAATTCTGCGGTAAACATATTCTCTCGCCCCTTCAACAGATTGAATAAGAGACAGTACAGTGTCAACCTCACGTAAGAACGATGAGAGAGCATACACGTCATCACCTCTGTATTCATGTATACGCTGAGCGTGTTTCAGAATATCATTCATCGAGAGCGATAATTGTGACATTTTGTAGTTGTTTGTTTTTGTTGTTATTTTTTGTTGTTTTTGTTGTTGTTTATTTGTTTTATTTATTTGCTGGTAAACGTTTTCGAGTATACATTCAACATTATAACTCTTATTTGTTGGCTTTTTCTTTCTAATATATCACTAGGTGTGTATTTTAAATTTGATGTTGGTACAGTATTCAAAGTTTATATTTTTAACTGTAAATCTGATGTATGCATTTAATTACAATTTACAATTCTTTCTTTTTTTTTTTTTCTTTTGTTGAACGTTTCACTCCGATATAATGTTTTTTTTTTTTTTTAATTTTGTTTTTTTAATTTTATTTATTTTTTCTTAATTTGTTTATAAACAGAAGTTTATGATTAATCAAAAACATATACGTATTTCTTATAAAGTAGGTTCTTCACTCGACTGCGCCAGTTATGTAATTTAAAAACACATTGTTTATTTATTTTTTTTATATGATTTTCGAGCGGTTACTACCGATCTTTTGAATCGACAAAACTGAACTGAAGTGAAACAAGTTTTTACACAATTTTTATGTATCAAATATTCTTACAACATATTTAAAGCTATATCTGATGATCCACAATTGAGAGATTACTATTTACATATCGAGTAACGAAATAAAACTAGAAAGTAAAATATTTGATAAACTATTACTAAAAGAAATTTCAACAATGAGTGAGTACAAAGTAAGTAAGTTATAAGAAAAAGTAAAGAGAGTGATAAATTGAATACAACAAAATAATTTATATGTATGTATGTATGTATAATGAAGTAATGATACTTGAATTACATATATGTAAATATGTAACTCACGTGGAACAAATGTTTTGTTTGAGCGTACTGTTCCAAGAAATGCAGTTTTTTGCCTCATCAATGTACGCGCCACATCCAACGTTGTGAAGAAATTGTTTGTATAAATTGTGCGACCAGTATTCGCGAATTTTTCCACTAATTGATCCACAACATTCTGCCCTTGATTTACTTCGCGTTCTCGACCAGGCAATTTTCCGGAGTAAGTTATTCCTTTGAGGGGATAAAATGATTTCGAGTCGCACAACCACCATATCTTTATTCCATAATTAGCTGGCTTAGATGGAATTTATTGTGTAAACAGTGTGCGGCCTCTATATGGGAATAATCACGGTCAGCGAGTCGTACGTATGTAAGCTGCTGCCAAATTGGCATGCAACATTTGCCAAACATCATCAACAGCCGCAGTTTTGTTGTTGATTAATCGCTCCTGTCGCGTATTTGCGTTAACAAAGCGAATGAATTTTTTGATGAGCATAAATCGATCGTAAGATAATGCGGCTTTGTATATTGGAGCATGGGTTGCGCCCTACAGTTCCTTAGCAGGCTCATTATTCGATTTAGTCAGCCCCGCATACGAGTATAAAACGATAGCCAAAAATGCATCAAACTCTTGCAAAGTGATTGGTCTCCATTCCAATTCGTAGGATTTGCCAAATTCCAAGCAGTTGCTACTTCCCTGGCTTTTCGATTGGTTTCCGGTATGATAATGCACGTTATATCTTCAGTGATGAGCGTACGAAATATAGTGTATCATGTGCGTGTATCTTTGCCTGGATTCCGTCTCATATAGTCGACAACGTTGTGAGCACGAATTCAGGCATTCGGTGGTGGAACTTTGCTCCATTTCGTGCCATTTTTGGAAGTGAAATTACCATCACAAGTTTTAGTAATAGCAGCAGCAGTTTCTAAATCATATCCATCGTCTTCATCTAGCTCCTCATTGATTTCCACATTCGGTTCAGTTTCAGCATCCGACTCATCAACGTCAAAGTTTGGCTGATATGTAAGGACGTCATTGTCCTCAACGTCGACGTCAAATCCAAGATCATCATCATCATCATTGTCACTTCTCTCGTCATTCGTAAATTCTGTAAATCTATCATCGATAACACGTCTCTCCTCCTTATTTCCGCAACATCCAAATTTGCATCTGCCATTTTTCTTTTTTTTTACTTATTCACAAAAACTAAAATGTCACCTCTCGATGTTCCCTGTTCAATATATAAACATTATATGGTTGGCTTTATGAAACTTTCGTTATATTTTACTTCCTTTCGACGTATAACAGCTGCCTGCAGCTACCTGAAATATGTAACCCTGTTTTCTACCTGCTTTTATGAATTTTAAGGGTAGGCAAGAGGTCGAAAATCCTATTTTGGTATAGAAATTACTATTGTAAGCATTCAATGCAACAAAGCAACGCAAGTACCAAAAAAAAGGACAATTCAACAAGTCGGAATATTTGATCCATACAACAATAAATAGTTGTGAGAGTTTGAAATTTGAAAAGGTCCACAGGGACCTTCTCACAAACATTCATTCTTGTTTATAAAACTTTATTAGTTCGTTAATAGTGGTTAATCACAAAGTGCTGTTTGACAAAATCAGTACATATTTCGATAGCGTTGAGGTTAATATTCTTTCAAGTATCTCTTAAATTTTTAAAAAGTGGTATGTCAGGACTGCTAGTGACTTCATGGAACTTTGATTCAAATACACTTTTAAGTATCAGCTCATAAATATGATGGCGGCTGGCAAAAGCAACAATTCTCTCTTTAAATTTTGTTCTAAAAGCAAACAAGCTCCATTCAAGCGGCCTGTGTTAGACGCTGTTGTATCGCAGCACATTATTTGTACATTATCTATAAGGTTCCAATCATTAAGCGCGTTTGAAACTGCATTAGCTTGCTCTTGGCCGGAAGAGTTTTGCAGTCTTGGTACCGCAAGTAGTTGCTCCTTCTTCTCATATGTAATAACGATTGGCAGCCGTTCTTCCTTAGAACTTATCACATCCAAACCAGGTAGCAGTTTTCCATCCCAATGAACAATTACTATTTCGGGCACATTATTCTGAAAATAGGTTTTAATGGACTCCGCTCTAGCCTTTCTCATTTGTATTCGAATACATTGTATGGAGGACTTATTGATTGCATATTCGTCACAATTAAGATTTAATGCTTCCACTACTGCTTGAATTATATAAACTGAGTTGCGAATGCTTAGTTGGCACCTATCTAACGCAGAAATTAGCTTACAAGCCATAACAAATTTTCTTCCTCTTTTTAAAAAAGGCACAGAACTTATGCATTGAGATGTGGAAGGCAAAGTTTCCTTCGAGTTTCCTTCATAATCGCTAGATTGGTCTTGAGGTGACATAGTAAGGAACGGTAACAAGCTCTCTGAAGACTTTTTGTTCAGTCTTCTTTCCTCTTCCTCTTGCCTTCTCTGCTGTACCCCTTTTTCCTTCTCAGCTAACAGCTTGTCAACACCCGCCAAGCAACCCGAACGCCCTGGTTGTCTTTCTTGTTGTAGAAAAATTTTATCTTCGTCTATTTTCATTTTTTCCAAAGCATCAGTGCAATATCAAATAAATTATCCAAATCTTTTTCAAATTTCTCCTCACGGCTTCGATAAACATTTTGAGCTTTCTGGCAGTTTTTTTGCAATTCACGCCAAACTTGATAGAGATCCACAAGCTTTTTTACGCAGTTAGGAACAGCTTTGGTTGCTATTCTAGCTTTTCCCCAGAATATTACACATTCCCGAATGACAAGATTTGCGCTTTGACTTACAGTTAATTTTACTTCGCGAATGTTGAAAAATAAATTTGCGAGAACTTGACGATTAGATGGTAGTTTTGCATCCATTATTTGGCGAGTTGCCTCTCCAATAAAAAATATACCCTTTTTTGCACTACGCAGTTGCAGTGTCATCTTTTAAAAGCAAAAAACCGCGATCCACTGAAAAACAGACTAAGCACATGCCCGAGTCACAGTTGCCAGATTAGACGACTTTACGTTCAATTGCTCAATTGGGAGTTTTTTTCATTTCCGCGTTCGAAAAAAATTTTAGAAGGTGGCAATCACTATTATTTCCCATAGTAAAAATCACACTTTTCGGAGCACAGGCATAGCACTTTTTCAGACCACACAGAAAATTTGGCAATCACTTTGATGTTTACAGCTCAACGTGTATGAACATGTTTCGGCGAAAGTCGGCACAGGTTGCAGTGCCCCAAATACACTAAAAACTTATTTTTGATTGTTTTAGGGTCAAACGAAAAAATTGGACCCTATGCGATTTAATACTTTCTGGAAATGTCTTTTTTTAATACACTACGAAGCGTTCCTTAGTAGCAACTGGCAGCTATGGGGAAATGGTAGCGACTCAATTGCGACATTGTAATTAAATATGGTGAATTAGCAATATACTATTATTGATTTTGAACATTATTTTAATAATTACCCATTATCAAGTTATAAAGATTTTTGTGATCTTTCTGCCTTATCTTTCCATGGGTAGCAGATATCCTTTGAAAGAAGTTTGAAATATGTATATAATAATAATTTTTCTTACTTTAACTTACTTATAAATTTTGATTTTTGGATGCCATCTTAATGTCAATTTCTTTGATCTGCTCTTCTGTTTTAAGGCCTGTATGCATATCTCATAAAAACTCTCAAGAAAAAGAGCATATATTTCCTGTGCGTGAAAAAGTAGTAGTCAAGAAAATTTGACATTCGAAAGCCCATGGCCGCATCGACATTTAATTTTATGTATTCTTTTATTATTAAATAAACATTCAGAGAAAATTTTGCTTTACACTTTATTTACTTTTGTTCAGGCAGCTGTAATTTTTCTTTAAACAAAAAATGGCATTATATATCTTTCTTTAAAAAAGGAGTGATGTCGTTTTCACTTTTTAATAAAAAAGATAGGAAAAACCGAATAAAATATAAATAAGATTAAGAAAATATACTCACGGAAATGTCTTGGGCTTTTCTTGAGCATTTTTTTTATATGAAATTTTCGCTTTTCTTGAGAGGTGCATACAGGCATTTAACAAGAAATATTGTATATAATATATATAATATATATAATATATATAATAGCTGCTGCATTTTCATGACGAATTACGCTATTTATCATACGTTCTTGTTCTACAAGCGCTGCCATGATAGCTTCATTTTGGATTGGAACTTTTTCTGCATAATAAATATTTATTTGTTTAGATATTAATTATATAAATAGCTGAATTTATTGACTGTAAATTTTCCCTATTTTAAATATATATTTACAATTATGAATAGATTAATTGAAATAGATCTCGTATTGTTTTCAATTTTATTTTAATTGTATTATTTGCTTACTGGCGAGGTCACAATCACCCGCATTATCATAGTAGTTTTTGGTATCACAAGAGGACTGACATGATTTGCATTGAGGATTTCCTTTTTGTGACCCAGTTGCTGTAATGTTACAACCGAATTCAGCATTATTTTTATTTTGTAAATTTTTCAATATATCCCAAGCCATCAAAAGTTAGAGGAAAAATATCTAAAGGTTGCTTGGTCTTTCACTATAATTTGTTTACGATTTTCAACACATTGTATCCTTGTATTCGAAGGTCTGATATTATTAGAGTTACGTCACATGAGAGATGTAAATTTTTACTACTACTCGAATTAGTCTAGATTGCTGTTTCTCGTATGTATGCCATGAGACAGAGATTAGAGAGAGTGATTTAGTCATGTTTCTGTAGTCTACAGCATCCAATACGCTAACTTTATAGAAATTGTTAATTAAGAATTTAAGGTAAACATTTTTATTTGATTATTTCTTTATTTAACCTCATAGTTGCTGATACTTACACTCGCCTGTAACCATAACAAGTGGAAGACGTAGCAGTTTCACGTCTTTTCTTAAATTTTCTGCTTGATTCAGAATTTTATTAGATGTAGTTTCAAACACTTCTGGAGAAGAGTAAGCTTTTCTTGTCCACTTTTTCTTCAAAATCAAATCAGTCTCACGAGCCAGATCTCCCTCGTAAGTCATACAGCAGACGCTTTCAATATCTTTCTGACTATCAGTTTTAATATTATCTTTGGTAGATTTTAGTTTCAAGTTTTTTGCGTCGAGCTCCGCTATTTCATTTTTAACGCAGCACATTGTTTCCATTTCTTGTAGTTTGGAGCAAAGCTGCGTTGTAGAAATTTAACCTGAAACTGGTAATTAGCAGAATTTTATTACTTAGTCTGCTTGTATGGCTTCCACCTGGTTGTGGGGTACCAAAATTACCGATTTCTATATTATATATTATATTAATATTTACCCATTATCAAGTAATGAAGATTTTTGTGATCTTTCGGCTTCTTTTTCCGTGAGTTCCATCAATATTAAAAGGTAATTTTATGCTATTCACTGCGCCATAAAATACTTTAATAAAATATCAACACCTATGCAACACGCACAAGCATAGAAATGATGCAACACTCTTAAGCATAATTATGCTAACAACAGGTCCACGGCACTTTCTGGGAAACCTCGATAACGGTAGAAAGGTTTAGATCCAATTAGGTTGGAATTAAACTTTCAGTTGTAATTTATAATTTTTAAAATAAAGATGTGGCCTGCCACCAATCTATAAAAATAAATTGTGCTATTTTTGTTTCCGCGGCAAAATATAATTTAATTTGCGCCCGAACAAAAGATAGGTACAGGACAGTGAAAGGCAGAACGGTTGCTGCCAAACTAAAAGTGAAGTGAAAAAAACAGCAAAATAAAGGGAACGTTCCAAGTTGTCCTTAAATTAACACAAGTGCAAAGTGCCATCTTAAAAATTATTGTGAACTAGATCACCACTGGAAAGGAGAACCAAAACTACAATCAATAGGAGTAACGCACAAATGAATAAAATGAAAAGGTTTATTTTTATGTATGTGAAATACAACTACTATTTTTAAAAGCATATTGTTAATAAGATAAAACAACCATTATAATTAATATTACATTTTACAATAAGATTATTATTATTCTGTTATAATATTATAAACATAGAAGAAAATATATTTACAATATATTGTATAAAATAATATAAACAAAAAAATTATACTAATATTGAAGCTACTATTTATCAACCAAGGGCCCCCTCCAGCTTATAACAAATTAAATAATAACGAATGAAATAAATAAGGGCTTATATATCTGCCTATAAAAATATTAAAGACAAACCGCGATTCACCAACAAGGGACCCAACAAGGGTTTATAGCACAATCTCATTTCTACAATTCACCACAAAAGGGAGCCTCCAGGATAGAAGAGAATTAAAAATAAAAAATAAATAAAAAAAGTGAATATAATATTTCCCCTTTGCAGTGTTGCAAAAACAAATAATTGAAACACAAATTTTTTGAAAAGAAAACAAAAGTTAATTAAGAAAATTGTCAAATCCAAATAACTTAATTAGACCTCTAATGTTAGGTGATACCAACCCATCCCATCCAATTACCCCCAATCCTGCATCCATGCTACAAGCACCGCTGTACTTAGAGAAGGTCATAATGGACGTATTAGCTCAAATGTGACACACGAACGAACTATCATCCAAAATATAATTGGAGACAACACAACTCTGCCGATACTAATAACTAACCCAACAATTGATGAACGCTTTAGAGACAAAAAGGACAAAATCCCAGGTGTAGTTAGATCACTTAGCAGATAAAAGATACCTCAGTACTTTCGAATACCAGATGACATGCCTCATCCAGGGATGCCAGTCAATACAAAATTTCTACGCTCAGGTATATTCTCATCTGTCATTAATCCTTAACAAAATTTCTTGTATGGAGATGAGCTTCGAATCCACAGAAATCCTTTCAAAAACCCACCGAGAAAAAGCATTGGACACTTTTGTGAGAGGACTTTCGGGAGATCTTGCAAGACTATTAGGAATGAAAGAACCGTCAGATTTACTTGAAGCTATACACCTATGTCTGAAATTAGAAAACCAAAATTTTACAGCAATTTAACAGTCACCATCAATACCCATCTTTTAGATCAGATTAGCCATATTTCCCTTTAACACAACAATACCCTCGACAATATTTCAAAAGAAAAATACATATTTCAAAAAAACTACACACAGAACACTCAACAAGTATTCCATACAGAACTAGCATTTATGCCTCGAATGCAAGAAACATTTTCACCAAATGCACACTGACCCCAACAATTTATGCAACGACCCTATGAACCATTCCATGGACCACAATACAATCACTACAATAATCCACCACCAAGACCAATAACACCAAAACCGTTACCGAAACCAGACCCAATGGACATAGGCACAAGCATCAGAGCTAACGCGGTAAAATACTTCAATAATTACTCCGATATGCAGGAACACGACATGAAAGACCTAATAAGAACTTTGTAAAACACATTTTTAAAATATAAAGAAATTATCACATTAATAGCTCCCAAGGAAATCCAGAAGATTTTATTCTCTTAAACTCTCTTGAAGAATCAAACTACTACGAACTACTACGTTACGAACAAAATTCGATCAAACCATCATGAAAGTCTCGATATAACGGACGTTCATATTTTAGAATGAATATTTCTCCGCTTTCCTTTTTCGAATGCAAAACAAGGAGTGAATGAATAATGGAAAATAATCCAAATTTTTATGCAAATTCAGTAGGAGGTGAACTGAAAATTACACACCACACATACTTAAATCGTTTTAATCTCAAAAATTAATTAAAGTTTTTCCTTTTACCTACTTACCGATAAACAAGAAATGCAAAGACTTATACAGAAACATCGCCATTTATTTTCGGAACCTAACGAAATTGATATACATCACAGAAATAGTTGCAGTCGCTCTAACTCTGATACACCAGTATATTCAAAAAGTTATTGATTATTCATTTCTCTTAAGGAAGAAGTAGCAAGACACAAGTTGCTAGCAGACGATATAATAAAACCATCCAGATTACCCAAATAATAAAAAACAGTGAGAAGAAAGGAACGTGTAAAGTGCAAGAATAAAAGAAATGTGAAAAGTAATGAGAATGGCATTGGGTTGTCAGATAACTAAAATGTCAATATAGAAAGTGATTTCTTAACACTCCCCGTCACTTTATACGGTCTGACCTTACATTACAATTCAACAAAATGTTTTGATAATGTAACAAACTTTTCTTTGGATAAAGCCTTAGTAAATATGTCAGCTAGTTGGTTCTTCGTTGCGATGTATTGAACTTCAATTAGTCCTTGGGCTTGCATGTCGCGTGAGTAAAAGTACTGAATATCGATGTGCTTAGTTCTTTTAGCTGATTCAGGACTTCTCACTAAAGTTATTGCCCGTTGGTTGTCAGAAAACAATATGGTTGGTGAACGGTGCTCGCATTTGCATTCGCCTTTGTTGCCGCACAGATTGCCACAAACTCAGCTTCTGTAGTTGAAGTCGCTGTTACAGTTTGCTTTCGCGAGCTCCAAGCAATCGGACCTCCATTTAGAAAAGCAGTCCAGCCTGTTACGCTACGCCTGGTGTCCATGTCGCCACCCCAGTCGGCATCAGAATACATCGTGAGCTGTGAATATTCTGAATTCAAATTAAAATGGATCCCATGATATAATGTACCTTTAAGATACTTGAAGATCCTCTTGACGCCCTGCTACTGAATTTCTGATGGTTTTTCTAGAAATCTGCTTAGAACGCCAACGATATAAGAAATGTCAGGCCTTGTACATACCGTGAGATACGTGAGTGAACCAATAGCTTCACGGTATGGAAAGTTTTTGCCTTTTGTGTCTTCATTATCTTTTGAAAATCGCCTCCCAACTTCGGCTGGTGTAGATACAGAAAAACAATCCAGATGATTGAATCGCTCCAGGATTTTCTCAGTGCAAGCTCGTTGAAAAATCGTCAGTGTGTTTCTCTCTTTATCAATCTGAATTTGAAGTTCTACGAAGAATTCTGCATTACGATGAGTGATTTCAAATTCAATGTTTAGCTCGTGTAATAGCTTGGTGATTGTGATCGAATCATTGCCGCATATAAGTCCGTCGTCAACGTAGAATAGCAAATATATAACTTCGCTGTCATGTTCGTATGTCACATAAGTCAGCCCATGTCTGCTTAAATCCAAAATCGGTGAGAAACTTAACTATGTGCTTATTCCATTCTCGAGATGCTTGTTTTAAGCCGTAGAGACTCTTCTTTAGTAGACATACTCGTCTTCGGTGAATCCATTTGGTTGTTCCATGTATATGATTTAATCCAAATGTCCATGTAAAAATGCTGTTTTAACATCAAATTGCAAGATGTTCATGCCTCGAGCAGCTGCTATAGCCAGAACTGCTCTGACGGACTCGTACCTGGCGACAGGTGCATAGATTTCATTGTAATCGACTCCTTGAGCATGAGAGCAACCTCTCACGATTAATCGCGCCTTATATTTGTCGATTGCTCCATTAGCTTTGAATTTCTTTTCAAATATTCATCGGTTTTTAATAATATGCTTGACGTTTGTTCGTGGAACTAATATCCATGTTTCATTCTTAAGAAGTGATTGAATTTCTTCGTTGATAGCTTTCATTGACATTGATTCATGACATTCTTCACTATCCATTGCTTCCTCCATTGAAAAAGGTTCAACACTTGCAACACACAATTCAGCAACAGCTTCTTCAGTGCGTTTGTCTTTTGATGTGCTTCGCAGTTCATAGGGACTTCTTAGTGATGGAGCTCTTGTATTCTTTGTGAATGTATAGTTCTGTCATCCGATGATGATCGTGGAACAATTTCCTGATCCTGTTGATCGACTACGTCCTTTGTTTCACACACTTCACTTATTGTATTGCGCTTTTCGTTGAAAATAACATCTCGCCGAATCAGCACCCGTTTGTTTATTTGATCGAAAACCCTATATGCTTTGCTTTGCTCATTGTAACCAACGAAAATTTCTTTGATGGAATTCCTATCACATTTAGAACGTTGCTCCTTCGGAATGTGGATGTATGCATCGCTGCCAAAAATACGAAGATGTTCTAGTGACGGTTTCCTGCTAAACCATTTTTCATACGGTGTGTAGCCACCAATGACATCAGATGCCGTTATATTTTTGAGATATACTGCCGTATGTGTCGCATCAGCCCATAAATAAAGTGGTAACTGTCTATTGTGGAGCATCGCTTTAGCACTTTCAACAACTGTTCGATTCTGGCGTTCAATAAACTCATTTTGTTCAGGAGCTCTTGGTGTCGTCACTTCAAGCTAGATTTTATTGTTGAGTAGTAGCTCAAAAACTTCCTTGTTGCAATATTCACGACCACCATCAGATCTTATGCGTTTAATTTCATGTCCGTCCGTTTTCACTTCAGTCATGAACTCAAGTAGTCTTTTAAGAATATCTGTTTTGTCCTTCAAAAAATAAAAAAACAATACCGTGAATAGTCGTCCTTAAGTAGCAAAATATAATTGGACCCGCCAATCGATGGACTACTCATTTTGCCGCATAAATCCATATGAAATGTTTCCCCTGGTTTATTAGCTCGTGTAGCTCCGGATTTTGGAAATGGAGTTCTATGCTGCTTGCCATTTGCACAGCCTTCACAAAATGGTCGTTCGTTTGGTATATCCGCAGCATTCAAATTGTTCAACATTTTGTTTGCACACATTTCTCTGAGCACTTTGAAGTTTGGATGTCCAAGTCGTTCATGCCATGTCATTGCAGATTCAGATGTCAAAACGTTTAATGAATGCATTGATGTTGGCTTTAAATTCATTCGATACAACCTACTTTCATTTTTGCCTTCTGCTAAAGTCTCGTTGTCTTTCATAAAGTATACGTGTTTTCCTCCTGCTTCGAAAATCACTGTGACACCTCTCGCGGTTGCTCTTGAAATGGAAACAAAATTTTTATCAAGATCTGGAACTAAAAGTACATCTTTAATAATATGTAACGTGTCTGATTTCCCAAAAACCTGAATATCTCCCTTTCCAAATACTTGCAAGCGTCGCCCGTCTCCAACTTTCACATATGCTGCTTCATTTGATGATGCTTTGAAATTCGTAAAAATGTCTCTCTGAAAGGACATGTGATTTGTTGCGCCTGAATCTGCTTAGAAAATATTTTCTATTTTATTTGGGTTTGTCGACGTGTTCAGATTGAATAAAAATGAGCTATCAGCTGTTTTTTCGTTTTGACGTTTATTTTGTGATGCTTCTTCTTCTCGTTTGATGTCTTTCACTTCCCTTTGAAGCGAAAGGGAATGAGCTTCACTTTTTCTACTTTCATTAGTCTTCTGATCTCTTTGGCGCTTACGACATTCTCTTGCCCAATGACCAGGCTTTCCACAGTAGTTGCACTCACCATTTCGTTTAGGATTTGTTTTGTTGTTGGCTTTGCCATTCGTCACAGAGTAAACTGCAGTTGTGTTATTTCCATTAGGTTCACTCTGATATCGTGACGTCATGAGAGTTTCTTCATTAACAAGGTGCTCTGTTAAGCGTTCAATATTTTCCATGTCTCTCGGTACTGCGTACCAAGCTGTACGAACATGGTCAAACCTTTGTGGTAAACTGCTTAAGATTTTGGCGATGATCATAGGCTGCTTTTGTTCTAAATCCATGTCTTTGAGTTTTTGCGATATGGATGTTGTGTTTGCTACAAAATCAACAACTGGTTCATTATCTACCATTTTTATGCTCATGAATTTTTCTAAGAGAACTTGTGCGGACTGTTCGCTCTTTTCAGCATGTACTGCTTTTAGCTTCGACCACATTTCAGCAGATGTAGTGCAATCAGTGAGGTACTTAAGTTGCTCCAACTCGATCCATCGCATTATAAAAGTTTGTGCTTCTGCATCCTTCTCATCCCATTGCAAAAAGTTTTCTGGTGTTCTTCCTAACGTGCCCGGAGTGTACGCTTTGAGCTTGTTTTCGGCTATATAGATTTCCATCTGACGTCGCCATAGCTGGTAGTTCTGCCCATTGAATCGATGTATGTGGTAAATTCTTGATTCACTCATGCTTGTTTCACTACTGTCCTGAAGCTCAGCTGGGTTCTCGGAATTATTAAAACAAATGCTATCGATGAGGCTCTCGATGAAATCTGCGACGATCGCGGAGTCAAATGAATTCTCTCCTGAGGTTAGGTTGCTGTTTTCCATATGATTCAGAAAACTTTTCGTACGATAACCGCTGCGTGGCACTCTGGGCCCATAATCTTTTAATATAAGACGGATTCTATATTGATCTTACAAATTGAATGCGCAATTATCCAGCAGTCAAAAAAAAAAAAACGAATCACAAATGATTGTAAACGTGAATATAATTACTTATGATGTAAATAATAAAGTCGTATAAAATTAGTTGAAGAACAGAACTCAGAAAACGTAACTTGTGCTGAAGGCGGAAACAGTGAGAAGGAAGGAACGTGTAAAGTGCAAGAACGAAAGAAATGTCAAAAGTAATGAGAATGGCATTGGGTTGCCAGATAACTAAAATGTCAATATAGAAAGTGATTTCTTAACATTTTCAAATATGGGTTGTACCCAAGAAAGAGGATTCATCAGGTGAGAAAAAATTCAGAATGGTAGATTATAGAAAATTAAATAGTGTTACTGAAAAAGTAATTACTAAAACAGCTCTTTCGTTGAACAAAGGAAAATTCGAGTTCATAAGATTGCCATTTGGACTTCAGAACGCACCTGCAATATTCCACCGAACACTAGAAGGCATCTTAAGACAGTTTATAGGTAAGATATGTTATGTCTATATTGACGAAATAATTATATTTAGCAAGGACGAATCACACACTGAGCATATTGACAAACTTTTCAATATCCCAAACATAGCAAATATCAAGGTTCAAATAGACAAATGTGAGTTGTTTACAACAAAAGTTGAATTTTTAAGTTTCATTGTTTCCTCAGAAGGCATCTCAACTAACCCCACAAAGGTTCAATCAATAGATCATTTTCAATACCCTAAAAACTTCAAAGACTTAAGATATTTCTTTGGCCTATCAGGATATTACAGACGCTTTATAAAACGATTCGCTTCATTAACAAAACCATTAACAAACCTTCTCCGTGGAGAGGAAGGCAGAATTTCAAAATTTCAAAATTATTCTACAATACCCAGACTACAAAAAAGTAGTCATTCTCACGACAGACGCATCCTAATACGCAATAGGAGCAGTTTTAGAGAAAAGTGAAACGATAATTACATTCATTCCAGAACTTTAAGCAAAACAGAGAAACACTACGCAACTAAAGAAAGAGAAATGCTCGCCATTATTTGGGCACTCAACTCCCTCAGAAAAGAATTGTATGCAAAAGCAAAAATTATTATTTACACGGACCAATAGCCCCTCACAACCGCATTCAGTACTAAAAACAACAACTCAAAATTGAAAAGATGGAAAGCAATATTAGAAGAATATAATTATGAAATTAAATACAAACCCGGTATAGCTAATATTGTTGCGGATACATGATCAAGACCTTTTGAAGCAAATTCCTTATTTATTGTTACACACTCAGGCGATAGTTCATCACACAATTTAATCCCAACCATTAATGCCCCAATAAATGTATTAAGAATCAAATTTGGATATTAACAGGACAAGAAGGCAGCTACTGATTCGAAATTCCATTTCCTACCTACCATAGGCATATTACAATTAAACCTTATTACATAATAGATAATTTAATATCAATATTAAAGCGTTACTTGAACCCCTCAGTCATCAACAGCATAATCACCTCCGAAGAAATAACAGGTCAAATACAAAAATTGTATCCCCTTTATTTCAATATTTACAAAACCAGATACACGCAAACACAAGTTGAAGACCTTACGACAGATGAACAGCAGGTAAATCAACTTTTAATATAACAAAAAAGAGCTCACCGAAATGCTATAGAGAATAAAAAACAACTATTAGAAAAATTTTATTTCCAGAAAATGTTAGAATCAAAAGAACGGTTAAACAATGTAGGATATGCTCAGAAAACAAATACAACAGGCATCAAAATTGTTGAATCTAATAATTGTTGTCTAATATTTTCTAATATGAATAAGATATTCTTTTATATGAAAAAAATATACTGCATGTACTGGTTATCTTATTCTGCTTTGACTTACGTTCTCAATAGGTACACATTTTATACTTACTCAGTCCAAATTAAATGCTTGAATTGTAACAACATGTTTTACAAGATCACGTGTGTTGCTATAAAAGAAAAGTGTTAATATGCCTAAAAAAATTTCAAAAATGACTAATCACTACCAAATTGAAAACTAAATGAAAACAATTATGGTGTGTGGTGCATGCAAATGCGTAGCATTAGGGTGGTTTTAAAAAATCGATGTCGGATTTTTTTTTGGGGCACCCCCTAAAATGTTTCATTTTGTTAGATTTTAAGATCGCCAAAGTTTGAGCACAATTGGAAGATGTTAACCCGTGCCACTGTGGCCTCAAAGTTTTGAAAATCTCGATTTTTTGGCAGTTTGGTGACTTCGGCGACCCATATTTCTGGAACGGCTAAAGCTATTTGCCCGTGTCATACATCAAATTATAGGTCATACTGTTTTTAACAATTTATATTCTACACAATAAACATGCAACTACTACTACTGAAACCGAAAAAATAGAGCCAATGTCCCTGAAAACGTGACTAGGTACCCCTGAGAGCGAAGATGCGTTATTTGTATTATTATTGCTTATTATGGACAAATACTTGTACTTTGGAATCCCATTTCATTTAAATATGTTTGCTATGGTATACCGTTAATTTTAGACCCACAACAATGTTTTTTTTTATCTCAGGTATGCATCTATTTTTTCCTCATACTGTATCACTGGCGACCCCAAGCAGGTAAAACCAAACTAGTTTAAAAATTTATTGGTTTACCCTACTACCTATTGTTATATTTTAAGTAGAAGTCCAGGGGTTCAGAGTTTGTTATTAAAAAGCAAAAAGGATAGCTAGGTGGTTTTTGCTGTTATGATTTAGTTTCTTGGTCAGTTGAAACGTATTCGCTGAACAGTGAAAGTTGTATTTTGTTCTACGTTCGTGTGATCGAGTTTAAAAAAACCCACTAAATATTAACTACAAAAGACATTTTTATTTTAATTAGGTCGGTACCTACTAACACGTACTCTTTGTTTTAGTTAGTGTCATTCTGTGTCATTTATTCTTTCTTCTAGTGAACATTTTCATTTCTCGTAAAAGTGATGGCTTCTACATCTGGCGTGAGAAGTAGAGGTAGAGACAAAATTTTTCTAATTGACTATCCAGCTCATCAGATAACTGGATGTAAGCTGCCCTCCAATCGACAAGTTCTAGCTACTATATTCTACAATTTGCGTACTGTGAAGTTAAATGTGAGAGGTTCTGCCACAACTATTGTTGACGAGGTTTTCGTTTTTTGGACAAAAGCTCGAATTCCTACAAAACAAAAGAAAAATGTCATAGTAAAGCTGGAAAAACTGTACGATGATTGGAGAAAAATGGAAAAGTACAAGGATAGAAAAACGTAAAGTGCAATAAATGCTGTAAAAGAGTTTACCAAAAGTTGGATGATCTCTTTGATATTGACCTGACGATGATGACTTCAGAAGAAGACAAGGAGTTTCTGTTGAAACAAAGACAGAAAGGAAGACCAGGCTCCATGCTCGGAGTTGACCTGATGTAGGCTAAAGCTGAAGAAAGACTACTACAGAAACAATGGAAGGTCTTGGACAAACAACTTGAAGCGGGAAATTTGGGTAAGCATTTAAAAAAAAAAAATATATATTTTCCTTGTAGCGAACCTTTAAAAGATCTAGATCACTAGCTGAAATTTCCATCAATATTAACTTTATACTTATTGTCTTATATCATTGTTCACAGAGACGGTGGAGCTCACGGACGACGAGACAACAGAAGAGTCAGAAGGACGTGAAACGCCGTATGGAGAGCTCGAGATGAACGTAGAATCTGAAGGACCATCTGCCCCCAAGAGAATCAAGCGTGGCTTCAAAGAGGCCCTAACCATAAAATTGTCATTGTTGCTGGACCGCTGTAAGGTGTCCGATAGGAACCCTACTCGTATCATTTTGGCTACAGTAGAAGCTCTTGGAGAGGATCCCAAAGAATATAAGATCTCCAGAAGCGTTATCCGTGAACAGCGGAGAATAAACCGTGAAAAATACACGGAACAAATTCAAGACAGACTTAAGATACCCCAAAACGAGGCTGTTTGCGTGCACTGGGATGGAAAACTACTACCAGATATCCTCAAAACAGAGCAGAAAGAACGGGTTGCTGTTCTGGTATCACATGGGACTAAAGAACAGCTCCTGGGCGTTCCTGAAACTGACAGTAGCTCAGGGGAGGAACAAGCCCTATAGGTTCCATCTTCGCTCTAAGGGGTACCTAGTCACGTTTTTAGGGGCATTGGCTTCATTATCTCGAATTCAGTACTACCTTCGTATTTTTTTATTGCATATAAAATATTATAAACAGTATCGACTTCAATTTGATGTATGACACGGGCAAATATATTAAACTGTTCTAGAGATATGGGTCGGCAAAGTCGCCAAACTGCCAAAAAATCGAGATTTTCAAAACTTTGAGGCCCCAGTGGCACGTGTTAACATCTTTCAATCGTGCTCAAACTTTGGCAATCCTAAAATCTGACAGAAAGAAACATTTTAGGGGGGTGCCCCCAAAAAAATTCTGACATTTTTTTTTTTACCCTATGAGATAATACCACCTTAGCGTAGCATACTAGGCAATGGTGCATAGTCAATGAATACATTAAACGCAATAGCGAGTATGCACAAACTGGGTTCAAGGCGATCAAAAAGCGCTATCAAATATAATTTTGTGTGTTAATCCAACGCAGCTATCAAAAATAAAGACTTGCAAAACCTCTGCAGAGCGTGGAAGAAGCTTCGCGACGTTCACATGCCTCGTGGTTCATTGCAAAAAGTGTACAAGAAGTTGCTGTATTGCGGTATATCTGTAAATCAAGGCATATATTACTTCGTTTGTCGAAATAGTTGATAAGTTGGGGGAGGTTGGCACAAAGTCATTATACTTTTGTCCAGTTTGCCCGCAGAACACGAAAACTTTTGTAGTTGCTGTCGAGACTCGAAATAAGTTGCCGACCTTCAGCGTCCTGAAAATCAAACTTCTGGCGGAAGGTGCCAGAAGAGAACAAAAATCGCGAAAATTCGGCCCAAGCGGTATATGCATTGCTAATCATGGTAATGCAAATACAAATTTCAAAGGCAAATCAAAAGTCAAGGTGCTAAAATGAGCTTTCATATGCTGTATATGCTACGACAGACAGTGCTGAAAGCAACAATCATACTTGGTGTGTCGATAGTGGTGCGACAACACATATGTGTTGTGCCAACATTATGTTTCAGTCGTTCAACGAAAAAAATTAAAAAATTATGCTAGCAGCAGACAACTATATATACTCTCATGGTGTAGGCACCGATGGGTTATAGACCAAAAATAATAGAGACAAAGATGGCGCAAAGCGGTGTACGAAAATTTTTCGTTCTGCGCATCTACGTCATAGTAGCATGGTTGCAAAGAGAAATGTCAAACTAGCGTAGATTTTGTAAACAAAAGTAAACATTGCTGTGTAATTTTAAAAATAGATAAATTTATTTTTTTACATGAAACATTTTTCGGCGAAATACATATAACAATATATTACAAATATATTGGCGCAAATATTAAATTTAAATTGCAATTATTTCCGCCCATCATAAATGCTAAATTGGATAAATCAGTTGTGCAAACAAAAGTGAAGTGTATGTGTTTTTTCAAATAGTTTATTATGAAGAAGGGTAAAAGTAATAATAATAATAATAGTATAATAATAAAAGTATAATAATAATAATAATAATAGTATATTAGTAATTATAATAAAATAGAAAATTCCTTCCAGTTTGTCTTCCATATTTTTACAGGCGTACTCTGCTTCGGCTACATGCTTTTTTAGCACTCCAACATTATAAACATTTTTGGAGTCTCTAAGTTTATAAGCACTCTTCAGTGAAATGAGCTCCCTGCGATGCTTATTTTGTGCCTGTCGCAGACGCCAGTTCTCCTCCTTTACAATTTTGCTGTATGAGTAGTATAAAATATGTATGAGTAGTTGAAAATAATTATTCTTTAAATATTAAATTTATTATTACACTTACATATGATTTTGCAAATACTCCACTTCTTCAAATACATTTCTGTTACTATCGACGATTCCTCGTGATGTCGTGGCTTCTGTTAGTATATTTGTAGAGTCGAGGAAAGAGTTTTACTTGTTCTCATCTACTGGACGGGGGTCTTCTGCGAGCACACTTAGAGCCTATTTGGACACACAGCTCTCCATCAAAAGCTTCTCTAAAATCTACAACTTTAATATCCCTTTAAAAAGTTGTTGATGATTTTTATTACCATTATAAGATGCGACAAGATTGTGCTCTTGGAGTAGCTTAGCGACAATCTCTTTATTTTCCCTCCGTTCAACGCGTTGAGTACGCTCTAGATTTTCAAAACTCGTTTTGAAAAGTGTAGGCACAGCACCGCGATTCAACAATCTCCGCGTAGTGAAGCCTGGAAGAATTGTACAAGTTCAGCAACACAAATGCAATTTAAATAATTTATATTTTACCCATTTGATACTTCAAATTAATCCATTTGATACTTAAAATAGCATTGTGAAATGCTCCATTTAAATGAAGCTGGTCTTCGGATTAAAAACGTTTTCTCGCCGGCAAAAATTTATCCACTTTTTAAAACAGTCGCATCGGACGGAAAGGTGAAAAACTGCACTCCGACGCTTTGCTTTCACTCTAATTAATACAACTTGCTACCGCACATTTCATTTTTAATAATTGTCTATTTATATTCCTTTTATTTTATTATTTATTTAAAAGACACTATCCGCACTCTATTATTTTTGATCCGCACTGTGTACTTATTGCAACGTTGACGTCACAGCCCAGCAATGAAATGTCAAACTCAGAAAGAAAATTATAACGGACTTGTGCAATGCTCGGTGTGTGCATCTCATTGACACAGCATTGCGCGGTGTAAGCATACTGTGTACCTGTCGCGCATATACGACATATCGTACTCTGTTAGTGTACTGCTGCGTACACAGATCATAGACTTTTCATTAGGAACTGCGCAGTAGATAATATGTACAACATACATACCTGCATACTTGTTTGTAGGTCGGTGTGTACATTTGGTTGACACGGTGTGTGTATTTGGTTGACGCGGTATATTGGCTTATAAATTGCATGCGGTGTTATAGGCGCAGACAACAGTCCGTATAAGGCATTTTATGATCACACCAATAATTGTGTATACAAATACTTACTTCTTGCTTTTCAATATATTTCAATATTCCATTAAATTGAATAGCGGAGGAGTCCTCAGTCGGCAGAGTGTTCCACTGCGAAGTTTGAATATTTGAGCATCGAGAGTGCTGTTTTCGGGGATATTTTATTTCAATTTTTCTTCTCGTTGGTGGGTACCCTAAAGTTACTGTCACACAAACAACGTGGTGACTACGGCCCTACTAATTTGATGTTTATTCAACACTCACACTAAGTAATGTGTGTTCCGTTCTGTTGCTCCCTTCTTTAAGTGCTAGTCCATTACGGTTATTTGCGGTGGTGTATCGGTGTCTTGCCACCAAACCTCCCTACAGCGTTTATTAAATTTCTCGATCAGGTAATTCGGGAGTCTGCAGTACACGTGTGCGCAGTCGGTGCAGGTGTCTTACCACTAGACCACTCAACAGCAGCTCTGCTCCGTTCTTTCAGTGCTCGTGCATTACGCTTGTTGC
Source organism: Clusia tigrina (assembly GCA_920105625.2). Lineage (NCBI taxonomy): Eukaryota > Metazoa > Arthropoda > Insecta > Diptera > Clusiidae > Clusia > Clusia tigrina. Next base: position 345,856,567 of record OV050030.1, read on the forward strand.
GGTGGCGCATCGGTGCCTTATCATTTATAACGACTTAGAGTCACCTATAGTTTCTCCCATTATGGTAGGCACCTTGGCGTGGTGTAGGGGCTTAAGTTGCAAAGATTCGTCGGACTATTTTAACCCAAGGCCGCCAGTGTTTTTAGACAGACCGACCGATGAGTAACGAACAAAGATCTGCCACGTGTGCGTCTGTTTTCCCAGGTTAGGGGCGGCCCACAACGACGTCTGTGTTCTCCATGTTAGGAGCGGTCGGTTTTTTTTTGAGTTTTTTGTGCCTGCGGTGGTAGACTGTAAAGAAACCCCACGGGGAGGGGGTCTTTTTTCCGGTTTCAGATGTCGAAAAAAAGTAAGGAAGTGTTTACGGAGCAGGGGGTCGGATCCCCAGTACTGGCGGTAGGTGGTTGGCGAGAAGGCCACCTGGCGTCGATATCAAGCAAATCCTCAGGCATCGCCGTGGTACCCCAGGCCGAGATGTCTGCAAGTGCTACTGGGAGGGTCTCCAAGTCAACTTTGGGTAGGCAAGGGGACTGTGAGGTGGAGGCTGGGCGGGATTGCATAGGATCTCAGCTTCTGGGCTTGCGCAAAGATCATGCAACCGTTGACGACTCGTTGTCATAGGTCAGCAATGTCTACGACATAGGCTCGGATGTTGAGATGCAATTACTCAGTCCTTCTCAGCCCTCCGCTCCACACGCTCCTGAGCCGGGGAAGGAGACAAGGATGGAGGTAAGCTTCGCGAAAGAGCAAAAGGCCAGAAATGGCTTTAAGTGCTCGGCTTACTATCTTCGTAAAATGAAGGCGAAAGATAATTCTACCTTTACAAAAAGGGAGAAGGATCTCATTAAAAAGCATGATAAGGTCGTAGCAAGGTTTGAGAAAAATAACGCTGCGGCCAGTTCATGCAATAAAACGGAGCAGGGAATTGCTGCGGCAAAGTCATATAATGAAAACGCTTCGACCTCCAGGAAAAATTTTAAGCCGGACAAGACCACAGAACGCGTAAAGGTGCCGTCAAAGCCAAAGCCGAGTTCTTCGAAGGAGCCAGATAGCTTGGCATCGGGCAAAACTGCTCTGAGCAGGCTCATAGGGCTTCAAAAAAGCCGAAGCCATCGGCATCCTTCGAATCACCGATGGAGCTACAGGTAGCTATCATCGACAGAGTCGACCCTGATGGGAAGATAGCGCCGAAGAATGGGTGCTAGTAGAGGCGCGTCTGATAGCGGAGATGGTCGGGGCTGACAGCGGCGAGCTGCAGTTTGACGGCGCCAGCTGGCAGAGGGGTGCTAAGGTCGTTGGTTGCAACAAAAAAAAGCCTCTGGACTTCTTAACGCGTGCAATTAGCGGCCTTGTCCCATTCTGGCGGGACGCTCGGTTGGAGGTTGTGCCTCGTTCTCTGCTTCGGATCCGCCCGGTTGTTTCGGTGTGGATTCCACCTCCGGTTCCGGACCAGGAATGCATACTCAATCTGATCGGCGGCAAAACCGGTCTCTAAATTCGGCAGAGTGGCGGGTGATCTCCGTGACCCCCTGCAAAAATGGAGTGGGAAGTGACGCGGTGCTCGCAGTGGACCCGCGTCGCTATCCAAATTAAGGAGCGACAACTGCATTAGATCCGGGTTCGGGTCTCTTAAGGTTCGCGTGCCGGGTGACCGGCAAAAAACCAATGGAGAGGAAGCTAGAGGTGATGCAAATTAATTTGCAAATTAATTTGCATCACTCCATCTCAGCCTCTCTCGATTTAATGAAGTCCATCGCAGAGGACGATGTGGACTGGATGGTTATCGTCTCTACATTCCACAAACACAAGGGAAGATAAGAGTATAGTGGCCAAAAAAGGATATTAATATTTTTCTTCTTACTCCCGACAGCACTGGAGACCTTATAAGGATGGTATGCGAGCACAGGCACAAACCGGGTTGCTGTTCTGGTATCACATGGGACTAAAGAACAGCTCCTGGGCGTTCCTGAAACTGACAGTAGCTCAGGGGAGGAACAAGCCCTATAGGTTCCATCTTCGCTCTAAGGGGTACCTAGTCACGTTTTTAGGGGCATTGGCTTCATTATCTCGAATTCAGTACTACCTTCGTATTTTTTTATTGCATATAAAATATTATAAACAGTATCGACTTCAATTTGATGTATGACACGGGCAAATATATTAAACTGTTCTAGAGATATGGGTCGGCAAAGTCGCCAAACTGCCAAAAAATCGAGATTTTCAAAACTTTGAGGCCCCAGTGGCACGTGTTAACATCTTTCAATCGTGCTCAAACTTTGGCAATCCTAAAATCTGACAGAAAGAAACATTTTAGGGGGGTGCCCCCAAAAAAATTTTGACATTTTTTTTTTTACCCTATGAGATAATACCACCTTAGCGTAGCATACTAGGCAATGGTGCATAGTCAATGAAGACATTAAACGCAATAGCGAGTATGCACAAACTGGGTTCAAGGCGATCAAAAAGCGCTATCAAATATAATTTTGTGTGTTAATCCAACGCAGCTATCAAAAATAAAGACTTGCAAAACCTCTGCAGAGCGTGGAAGAAGCTTCGCGACGTTCACATGCCTCGTGGTTCATTGCAAAAAGTGTACAAGAAGTTGCTGTATTGCGGTATATCTGTAAATCAAGGCATATATTACTTCGTTTGTCGAAATAGTTGATAAGTTGGGGGAGGTTGGCACAAAGTCATTATACTTTTGTCCAGTTTGCCCGCAGAACACGAAAACTTTTGTAGTTGCTGTCGAGGCTCGAAATAAGTTGCCGACCTTCAGCGTCCTGAAAATCAAACTTCTGGCGGAAGGTGCAAGAAGAGAACAAAAATCGCGAAAATTCGGCCCAAGCGGTATATGCATTGCTAATCATGGTAATGCAAATACAAATTTCAAAGGCAAATCAAAAGTCAAGGTGCTAAAATGAGCTTTCATATGCTGTATATGCTACGACAGACAGTGCTGAAAGCAACAATCATACTTGGTGTGTCGATAGTGGTGCGACAACACATATGTGTTGTGCCAACATTATGTTTCAGTCGTTCAACGAAAAAAATTAAAAAATTATGCTAGCAGCAGACAACTATATATACTCTCATGGTGTAGGCACCGATGGGTTAAAGACCAAAAATAATAGAGACAAAGATGGCGCAAAGCGGTGTACGAAAATTTTTCGTTTTGCGCATCTACGTCATAGTAGCATGGTTGCAAAGAGAAATGTCAAACTAGCGTAGATTTTGTAAACAAAAGTAAACATTGCTGTGTAATTTTAAAAATAGATAAATTTATTTTTTTACATGAAACATTTTTCGGCGAAATACATATAACAATATATTACAAATATATTGGCGCAAATATTAAATTTAAATTGCAATTATTTCCGCCCATCATAAATGCTAAATTGGATAAATCAGTTGTGCAAACAAAAGTGAAGTGTATGTGTTTTTTCAAATAGTTTATTATGAAGAAGGGTAAAAGTAATAATAATAATAATAGTATAATAATAAAAGTATAAAAATAATAATAATAGTATATTAGTAATTATAATAAAATAGAAAATTCCTTCCAGTTTGTCTTCCATATTTTTACAGGCGTACTCTGCTTCGGCTACATGCTTTTTTAGCACTCCAACATTATAAACATTTTTGGATTCTCTAAGTTTATAAGCACTCTTCAGTGAAATGAGCTCCCTGCGATGCTTATTTTGTGCCTGTCGCAGACGCCAGTTCTCCTCCTTTAGAATTTTGCTGTATGAGTAGTATAAAATATGTATGAGTAGTTGAAAATAATTATTCTTTAAATATTAAATTTATTATTACACTTACATATGATTTTGCAAATATTCCACTTCTTCAAATACATTTCTGTTACTATCGACGATTCCTCGTGATGTCGTGGCTTCTGTTAGTATATTTGTAGAGTCGAGGAAAGAGTTTTACTTGTTCTCATCTACTGGACGGGGGTCTTCTGCGAGCACACTTAGAGCCTATTTGGACACACAGCTCTCCATCAAAAGCTTCTCTAAAATCTACAACTTTAATATCCCTTTAAAAAGTTATTAATGATTTTTATTACCATTATAAGATGCGACAAGACTTTGCTCTTGGAGTAGCTTAGCGACAATCTCTTTATTTTCCCTCCGTTCAACGCGTTGAGTACGCTCTAGATTTTCAAAACTCGTTTTGAAAAGTGTAGGCACAGCACCGCGATTCAACAATCTCCGCGTAGTGAAGCCTGGAAGAATTGTACAAGTTCAGCAACACAAATGCAATTTAAATAATTTATATTTTACCCATTTGATACTTCAAATTAATCCATTTGATACTTAAAATAGCATTGTGAAATGCTCCATGTAAATGAAGCTGGTCTTCGGATTAAAAACGTTTTCTCGCCGGCAAAAATTTATCCACTTTTTAAAACAGTCGCATCGGACGGAAAGGTGAAAAACTGCACTCCGACGCTTTGCTTTCACTCTAATTAATACAACTTGCTACCGCACATTTCATTTTTAATAATTGTCTATTTATATTCCTTTTATTTTATTATTTATTTAAAAGACACTATCCGCACTCTATTATTTTTGATCCGCACTGTGTACTTATTGCAACGTTGACGTCACAGCCCAGCAATGAAATGTCAAACTCAGAAAGAAAATTATAACGGACTTGTGCAATGCTCGGTGTGTGCATCTCATTGACACAGCATTGCGCGGTGTAAGCATACTGTGTACCTGTCGCGCATATACGACATATCGTACTCTGTTAGTGTACTGCTGCGTACACAGATCATAGACTTTTCATTAGGAACTGCGCAGTAGATAATATGTACAACATACATACCTGCATACTTGTTTGTAGGTCGGTGTGTACATTTGGTTGACACGGTGTGTGTATTTGGTTGACGCGGTATATTGGCTTATAAATTGCATGCGGTGTTATAGGCGCAGACAACAGTCCGTATAAGGCATTTTATGATCACACCAATAATTGTGTATACAAATACTTACTTCTTGCTTTTCAATATATTTCAATATTCCATTAAATTGAATAGCGGAGGAGTCCTCAGTCGGCAGAGTGTTCCACTGCGAAGTTTGAATATTTGAGCATCGAGAGTGCTGTTTTCGGGGATATTTTATTTCAATTTTTCTTCTCGTTGGTGGGTACCCTAAAGTTACTGTCACACAAACAACGTGGTGACTACGGCCCTACTAATTTGATGTTTATTCAACACTCACACTAAGTAATGTGTGTTCCGTTCTGTTGCTCCCTTCTTTAAGTGCTAGTCCATTACGGTTATTTGCGGTGGTGTATCGGTGTCTTGCCACCAAACCTCCCTACAGCGTTTATTAAATTTCTCGATCAGGTAATTCGGGAGTCTGCAGTACACGTGTGCGCAGTCGGTGCAGGTGTCTTACCACTAGACCACTCAACAGCAGCTCTGCTCCGTTCTCTCAGTGCTCGTGCATTACGCTTGTTGCGGTGGCGCATCGGTGCCTTATCATTTATAACGACTTAGAGTCACCTATAGTTTCTCCCATTATGGTAGGCACCTTGGCGTGGTGTAGGGGCTTAAGTTGCAAAGATTCGTCGGACTATTTTAACCCAAGGCCGCCAGTGTTTTTAGACAGACCGACCGATGAGTAACGAACAAAGATCTGCCACGTGTGCGTCTATTTTCCCAGGTTAGGGGCGGCCCACAACGACGTCTGTGTTCTCCATGTTAGGAGCGGTCGGTTTTTTTTGATTTTTTTGTGCCTGCGGTGGTAGACTGTAAAGAAACCCAACGGGGAGGGGGTCTTTTTTCCGGTTTCAGATGTCGAAAAAAAGTAAGGAAGTGTTTACGGTGCAGGGGGTCGGATCCCCAGTACTGGCGGTAGGTGGTTGGCGAGAAGGCCACCTGGCGTCGATATCAAGCAAATCCTCAGGCATCGCCGTGGTACCCCAGGCCGAGATGTCTGCAAGTGCTACTGGGAGGGTCTCCAAGTCAACTTTGGGTAGGCAAGGGGACTGTGAGGTGGCGGCTGGGCGGGATTGCATAGGATCTCAGCTTCTGGGCTTGCGCAAAGATCACGGAACCGATGACGACTCGTTGTCACAGGTCAGCAATGTCTACGACATAGGCTCGGATGTTGAGATGCAATTACTCAGTCCTTCTCAGCCTTCCGCTCCACACGCTCCTGAGCCGGGGAATTAGACAAGGATGGAGGTAAGCTTCACGAAAGAGCAAAAGGCCAGAAATGGCTATAAGTGCTCGGCTTACTATCTTCGTAAAATGAAGGCGAAAGATAATTCTACCTTTACAAAAAGGGAGAAGGATCTCATTAAAAAGCATGATAAGGTCGTAGCAAGGTTTGAGAAAAATAACGCTGCGGCCAGTTCATGCAATAAAACGGAGCAGGGAATTGCTGCGGCAAAGTCATATAATGAAAACGCTTCGACCTCCAGGAAAAATTTTAAGCCGGACAAGACCACAGAACGCGTAAAGGTGCCGTCAAAGCCAAAGCCGAGTTCTTCGAAGGAGCCAGATAGCTTGGCATCGGGCAAAACTGCTCTGAGCAGGCTCATAGGGCTTCAAAAAAGCCGAAGCCATCGGCCTCCTTCGAATCACCGATGGAGCTACAGGTAGCTATCATCGACAGAGTCGACCCTGATGGGAAGATAGCGCCGAAGAATGGGTGCTAGTAGAGGCGCGTCTGATAGCGGAGATGGTCGGGGCTGACAGCGGCGAGCTGCAGTTTGACGGCGCCAGCTGGCAGAGGGGTGCTAAGGTCGTTGGTTGCAACAAAAAAAAGCCTCTGGACTTCTTAACGCGTGCAATTAGCGGCCTTGTCCCATTCTGGCGGGACGCTCGGTTGGAGGTTGTGCCTCGTTCTCTGCTTCGGATCCGCCCGGTTGTTTCGGTGTGGATTCCACCTCCGGTTCCGGACCAGGAATGCATACTCAATCTGATCGGCGGCAAAACCGGTCTCTAAATTCAGCAGAGTGGCGGGTGATCTCCGTGACCCCCTGCAAAAATGGAGTGGGAAGTGACGCGGTGCTCGCAGTGGACCCGCGTCGCTATCCAAATTAAGGAGCCACAACTGCATTAGATCCGGGTTCGGGTCTCTTAAGGTTCGCGTGCCGGGTGACCGGCAAAAAACCAATGGAGAGGAAGCTAGAAGTGATGCAAATTAATTTGCAAATTAATTTGCATCACTCCATCTCAGCCTCTCTCGATTTAATGAAGTCCATCGCAGAGGACGATGTGGACTGGATGGTTATCGTCTCTACATTCCACAAACACAAGGGAAGATAAGAGTATAGTGGCCAAAAAAGGATATTAATATTTTTCTTCTTACTCCCGACAGCACTGGAGACCTTATAAGGATGGTATGCGAGCACAGGCACAAACCTGGTTTATTGCTAACGTGCGCATACTTTCCGTACAACGAGGAACGGCCGCCACCACAGATCTTCTGGCAACTTTTCACATACGGTGAGTCACGCGGACTGGGCATAGTGGTCGTATGACGCAAACGGGCACCATGAGCTCTGGGGCAGCACTGACACCAATGGTAGGGGTGAGTCCATTTTTGATTACATTCTTTCCACTAGCCTAACTTTATGTAACAAGGGAATCAGCCAACGTTTCGTAATTGGGTTAGGGAGGAAGTGACTGACATCACTCTGTCCACTGGGTCTAATACCATAAGAGTCGACAACTGGGAGGATCTGATGTCTGTTCCTTTTCAGATCATAGTAGGATACGTTTCTCAGTCTACTCCGAGGTAGTGACCCCACGGCTTTTTATTAACCCAAAAAAGACTAACTGGTCCAAACTGGCGACCCAAAAACTTACTTTGATGAAAGTCAAGGTAGGCGAAGGAAATGCTAACATTGATAAGTGTTGTGAGTTAGATTCAAACTACCTACGAGTAGTTGACTCACAGCACCGACTCCTAATAGATGCCACACATTCTGTGTGATTCGCATGTGTTAAAGTTATTTAAGAGTAACACATACTTTTAGGGTCTATGTATTTTAAATTAATATATATTTATTATGTAAACTTTTAGGGTGTTACAGTTCCGCAATCAAGTTGACGAGGGGCATTTAGAATGCACCGACGATACTTTTACTTTCAGTAGGTCAGTTGGCTGGAGCAACTGACACCAAATAATAATTGCGTAACTAGAACACCAGAAAAGTCAAGACGTAGACTGTAATTTTTGTTTGTACATAGTATATAAGAACTAGTATTTTAAGAATAAAGTTTCTTGTCGTTTTTACAACCAAACTAGTGTGTATCATTTATTGTGTGGAAAAGTGCTAGGTTATAGCTACACACGCGCTCAGGAAAGGCAGCGAAAGGACGTTCCCGAGGACAGCAGATAAGGACCCCAACATTTGTGCGCAGCCGGTCTAAAGGACCTACAGGAGGAATCCCAGGGCAAGGAACCCTGAAGCAGTGACGCATACTGCAACAAAATCCCAAGGATAGCACCAGGACAAAGGACCTGGAGGTGGAGATGTCATCGTGTAAAAGAATGGTGAGTAGAGTGTATAATAGCGTAATTTAAGTAGATACTTCTGCGACCCTGAAGGCGCCGTAGCGCTGGTCAAAGAAGTCGCAACCTATAGCGCGTTCGCGCTGTTGCACGCAGCTTTGAATGGCAACCATAAACCGTCAGTATGATCGGACGGTCTATGTATGTTCATCCTAGCTGTGAAGATTTTTTTGTAGGGGATTCGTGTGTGTTTGTCGAAAGGGACATTTGTTTAGAAAACGATTTAATTAATCTTTTATACATTTATTTTATTTTTGAATTGGATTGATATATATATTGGAGACATGTGAATTGTTTTTAATTTCATTGTTGAAATTTATGTTGTCTGAAGATCAAAATAAAGTAATTTAATTATTTGACATTGTAAGCATAGGGTATTAGGCAATAATAATTCAAGGACTACTTACAACACGGGTTGTCTCGTCAAATTTTGAGTAGTTCCGTAACTACGATTGAAAATATAATATTTTGCACGGAGAAGCAAAGCAACTCAACAAAGTATTTTACTGAAATGTGTCAGTAGTGCTATAATTGTTTTTTGTATTTGGAAATTTGTAAATAATCAGTATTTACCCTCATTGGTTACGCAATTAATTGAGTATAATTTTTATACTAGTAATTTCTTTTTCCGCGGTATTACACTACAGTTGTCTTCCTGTGTTGATAATGTTTGTTTTATTAAGTAATAAAACTTAAGACTTATTGGTATACTATTTCTCGATTTAGTATATCAAATTATAAATTTTAGCATCAAATGATACAATTAATGAAAAGTAAAGGAGAAACGAAATCGTGTTTAGTTTGAACAGAATCAAATCAAATTAACCTGTTTAGTATTATGTGGCAAATTTCAGTTGTAGCACATTGTAGTCTATATTGTATATAATATCGATCCATCGATTGTACCTGGAAGAGTTCCATGTTAAACCTCAATTTTTCTTTGAATTTAAACAAAACAAATTTGGGAAGTGATCCTCAGAAATGATCCTCGGACGGTACCTGGACCGACTCTGAAACCGACACTTTGGACGCCCTAATAGAAACACACTTCCCGGGGAGGAAATCTTTGTGGATTGCAGGTCTCTTAACACCAACCACTCTTTAAGTCACTCAACCCAATTCCAAATGACCAACACGCATATTCAGTGGGCCATCAACAGCTTTAAGCCTTTTAAATCTCCCGGGCCTGATGTTATCATTCCCGCGGACATTCAGCACACTGCAAGTGCGGTTGCGCCTTGGCTACTGCCTATTTATAATCCATGCCTAAGATGGTCGTACATTCCCAAAAGCTGGAGAGAAGCTCGAGTAGTTTTCATCCCTAAAGCGGGAAAGTCGTCCCACACCAAGCCTAAGGACTATAGACCAATTAGTTTGTCCTCCTTTCTTTTGAAAACACTGGAAAGAGTTCTTGATATACAAATCAGGAGCTCTATTAATTCCACGTGCCTTTCCAAATCACAACATGCCTATACTAAAGGCAAGTCTGTGGAAACAGCGCTTCACGTGCTCATTGAGCAAGTAGAGAAATCTCTTGCCAACAAAGAATATACTCTTGCAATATTTCTCGATATAGAAGGGGCATTCAACAATATTTGTCCCTCCGCCATTACTAAATCCTTAGTAAACCTGAACCTGGACCCCAGCTTGGTTAAGTTCATCGAACAGCTACTGAAAACACGCGTCATTAGCTCCTCAATAGGAAACGTACATGCTAAAAGGACTGTCAAGAGAGGTACTTCACAAGGCGGTGCGCTCTCACCCCTCATATGGAATCTTACGGTGAACACACTACTTAGGAGATTAGATCAGACCGGCTGCAACACTATAGCTTATGCGGACGACATTGCTATCTCTGTTTCCGGTAAATATCTGTCAACACTATCAGAAAAGCTAAGCTACACTCTTAGCATTCTGTCCCAATGGTGTCTTGAAGTTGGCCTAGATGTCAACCCTTCCAAAACTGAGGTCATGCTCTTCACCAGGAAGCACAAAATACCAAGTTTTGACTTACCCAAACTGTGCTCTGTACTGTTGCAAGAGAGCCATGGGAACAACATGGGGCGTCCAACCTCGAACCATGTCCTGGCTCTATGCGGCGGTGGTTGAGCCGTACTTTCTCTACGGCGCTGTCTTCTGGTGGCCCGCAACTGACAAGGCGGCGAACCTAAAACCTCTTGACAAGGTCAGAAGAACAGCAGCGGTTATGATAACAGGGGCTCTGCGTTCCACCTCTACCAAAGCTCTATTTGCATTCCTACATTGGTTGCCCACTAGGCTTCTGGTTAGGCAACAAGCAAAATGCTCGGCAACCAGACTCAATTCTATATCGCGCTGGACTAGACTGAACCTGGGCCACGCCAATATTCTGATGCAGGACACGCCCGTACAGGCGGACGTTGACTATACGTACTCTACACCTAATCTAAACCACGGGTTCGACACTTACATTCCTAGTAGAGAGAAATGGTCCAACAATTTAGTGGTCACTGGCAGTTCCATTGATATATATACGGATGGCTCCAAACTGGAGAATAAGGTCGGTTGCGGCATCTTCTCCAGAAAACTTGGCATCAAGCTCTCCTATCGTCTCCCTGACCATTGCAGCGTCTTTCAGGCGGAAGTAATGGCAATATTCCAAGCGTCCAAGTGGCTTATTCGCAATGAAGCATGCGATGTGATGATACGCATATTCGCGGACAGTCTGGCGGAAAGCAAGTCACTGGCTGGTGTATTCACTACCTCTAAGCTTGTACTCGATTGCCGCTCCTCCCTGAACGTCGTCTCAGGTAACTCACAAGTTCACATATGCTGGGTGCCTGGACATAGCGACATTCTAGGAAACTGCGAGGACGATGAATTAGCCAAAATAGGTCGCTGCTCCCTGACATCTCCCCCTCCTTTGATGTAGGTGTCCCACTGGCCACGGTCAAATGGGCCATAAAACATGACTACCTTGAGGCAGCTAAAAAAGTCTGGGTAAGTGAACATACCTGTAGTGTTGCCAGACAAACCTGGAGCACTATCGACATTAGGCGTACTAGTCAGCTACTCAATATTAGCAGGAACTCCATCGGCACTATAATAAATGTGCTCACGGAACACTGTCTGATCGGGAAACATGCTGAAGAATTAGCACTGCCCCATAATGACTTCTGTCGCAGCTGTGGCTCTGAGGAGGAGGAAGAAACAGTACTTCATCCCATGTGTCAGTGCCCAGCTCTGGCCAGGCGTAGATTAAAATTCCTAGGCTCACCTTTCTTGACTTCCTTACCCGAACTATCTTCCATCAATATCAAGGACATAGCCAGGTTCATTTCGGAATCACTGTGGTTCCCAAAATTCTAGACGGGTAAGTCGCGTCGTCGTAGTGTGGTACCACAACGAGCCATTCTATGTGCTTAAGTGTACTTTTTGCGACAAAGGCCGCCACTCCTACCTACCTACCTATGCAATTAATCTGTTAGTTTAAGTGTCACAACTAATTAAAACAAGTATTTATTGATTAATAAAGAAAAAAAAAGAAAACAACTTTGTAGTATTTATTAGTTATGGAAATCACGGCGTCATAGATAAGAATTTGTTCGGTCTATGGAAACGCCAAGAGAAGCTATAAGATTGCTAAAAGCTCAAAAGCTGCAGAGCGAGGCAATCCATAAGAGAATCAGGAATTGTAGGAAGGCTAGTAAGGCACGAAAGAACAGCGAGTATTACCATAAATGCATAGCGGAACTAGAAGCCTTGTTGAAGACATTCAATGATAACAACGAGAAGTTGTTAAATTTTAAGGAGTGTTGTGGTGACAAGAAGTACTTTGTCAAGGATTGTGGGGAATATGTCAACGGTTTAACACGGGACTGGTTGACGAAGTTCAGATTGGATCTTGAAGAGCTGGAAGCACAAGAAGATAGTCCTAGTTCGTAGGAGGACAAGGCTCAAGACAAGTTAAGGTCTTTAAAGACGGAGGTAAAATTGTTTGCAGAAAAAATGTTTTGAACAATTGGAAGCGGCACCGAGCAAAAGTGAAACCCAGGTACTCTGGAGATTATCGAGGGACGATGAAAACTTGCCAACTTTGGAACCAGGAGACCAAGTTTTAGCGACTATTCAGAGTCAAACGGAGGAGACATTTTTTCAAGTCTTCAAGGATACAGAAGAGTTGAAGACCAATACGGAATTTCTCGAGAATAAAACTAGAGAACTCTCTAGGCAGCTCCGAGAAACCGAGAAAGCTGCATCGTATCTAGAGAAGGAAAATCTAGAGCTTAGGAGAATCGGGGCAATTAACTGCAAAGCCAGCAAGTAAGATCGGCTTCAACGTCTCAAATACATACGCCAACAGTACTAGCTTTGCCACCAGAAGTTCGCTGGCCGGAATATTCCGGAAGGGATAAGTCGTGTGGTGAAACCCAGAGTAGTATTGAGTGAAGAGAGGGAAGCGGAATTGTTGTTTGGCGCATCTGAAATCGGTGTCGAACCTTTTTCGCCGAGAAGTCCGGTACAAAGTAAAATCAAGAAATATCTGCCGAAGGTATCAGTGCCAGTAACTGTGCAGGTAAGCTCCAATACTGTGGACAGTATTTCGCCTGCGCGAGCGAACGTGCGAAGACTGATTAGTTTGAGTCCGTCATTGGTCAAGTACTTCTCAGATTCGGGAGAAGAGAATCTGGAAACCGCAACAGAGATTAACGCTAACTTTTGATCAGAAATTAAGCAAGCACGTAGGAATAAAATGGGCATTCTGGAAGTTGCTCATGCAGTGGAGAAGTTGGTGCCCATATTCTCAGGAGTCGACTTGTATGATCTGAGAACTGAGATTCTGCGCTTCAAAGATGGTTGTGAGCTAGCGCAACAGAGTCTTCCGGAAGGAGAAGGGGAACACTTAATAAAGTGTATTAGACAAAGAACCACAGGTCATGCGTTTGATTTACTAGCGCATAGCTCAGTAAGCACCCTGGCGGAGTTTTACATACTTTTAGATCGCACATATTTAAAACAAAAGTCGTACGACTGTCTCGTTCGGGAAATTCAGGAATCAACTCAGAAACCAGGGGAGGAATTGAGAGCCTGGGGACGGAGGCGCCAGTCTCTGGGGAACGCTGCTGAGACCGAAGCCAACAGGCAGTTTCCAGAAAATGTTGCAGCATACGAGGCTCAAGTAGAACGATATCTGTGTTTAAGGCAGGTCTGATAAATAGGGACTTAGCTAATTATACTCTTAATCTCACACAGAGGAGTATGGCAGAGCTTGTGGAAGCGGTTTCTTCCGCCGAAGCAGCAATACAACAACGAACGACTCAGGTGTAATCTGCTGAACTCATGCGCCTGCAGAGTTAGGACCAGTACAGCAGCGGAGCCCAAGTGGAGTCGGCAGATTGATGGGTCAAGTTCCGCTACAAAGAGACCAAGGATTCCTAGTCGAGAGATTCCAGCCGAGGAAACCCATTTGCTAATTCTGCCGTAAGCAAGGTGCATTGAGTGCATTACACGCAAAAACACGCCCTACTGTATGGAATGCCAAACATATGGTCATGAGGCAAGTAGACAGTGCCAAAGAGACACTAAATTTGTTCAAAGTTGAAGGCAGCCAGGTATGAGGCGCCCGGATCCACTCTTGAGGGACGGAAGGAGTAGTAGTTCCCGAGTTAATTCAGCGGACGGAATTAACCAAGGAAGAAATCATTTCAACACTGGGAGTGGTCAGCAGCGACCAAATTGGAATTCCAGAAGTGAACCAAGGATAAGCAACACCCAACAGGGGTTGAGATGTTTCTCATGTGGGCGAATGGGACATCGGGCAGCGGAATTCAGGGATAGACAATTCCAACAAAGTAACCAGGGAAACTTCCAGCGGCCCAGTCGAGGCCAGTAGACTGGAAAGCCAAAAGAAAAGAAGTAACAGTTAGGCCAGAGGTACGTGTGACTGGTAATGTAGGAATTACAGTCCAGGAGAAGGAGGAGCAAGAGGCTCTCCAATACCACGTACCGGGTAATGTAAGAACAATGGTTCAAGATACGGAGGAGCAAGGGTCTCTCAGGGAAAAAATGTTTGATTGCGTGTTGATTTGGGTAACCGTGATGATTCTAGTACTTAGATTAGGTTTTAATAAGGTTGGAGAGTGTAGGCGCGTATGTGGTACGAGGATGTATAGTTAAGATATTCACGGTGGTTTTGAGGGAGTATAGGATTGTAAAGGATAACAGTGGTGCATGGAGAAAACAATTTGAAGAGTTAGGAAGTAGATACGTCCATTTTGGAATCAAAAGGGCGTTGTTTCGTTGTGAGCAGGATAGGTGATGCTTTTATCGAGATACCCTGCAAGGAGGCAGCTAGTGGAAAGCTAGTGTTTTTGGTAGACTCAGGGACGGACACCAGCCTCGTAAAATCTAGTGTTTTACGGAAAGGACTAGTTGTTAACCCAAAAGATGTAAGAACGCTTAATGGAGCGTTCGGAGGATGCATCAGGACATTGGGGTCGCTCAGAATAGGGCACAGTGAAGTTAAAGGCATGAGTTTTAGGGTGCACGCAGTGGAATTGGATAGGGAAGGTATCCCGGTCGATGGGATAATTGGCCGCGATAATCTCTGGTGCCGCACCATACTAGATGCGCTAGAAAAGCCATTATCATTTTATGATGATAATAAGAATAGAATCCTTACTTTTCCATTGAAGTAATGGCAGGAAGGAACCGTGAATAGGGTTCGGAATTGTATGGAGGTAGTAAACGCAAGGTGGACCAGAGTAGTTAATATGCGTGTAAACACGAAACTTAGGACTCTTGTATTGCATTCACCCTTAGGTGGACACCAGGGTGGATTCACCCCTAGGTGGACACCAGGGATTCTGGAAAACCCATGACAGAATTAGGCGAGTATACGGTTGGAAAGGTATGCTCCGAGACATAAAAATGTATATAGAGAGTTGTCCAAAATGCCAAGCAAACAAGAGTTCAAGGCTGACAAAGTTGCCAATGGTGTTAACTGACACACCAAAACAACTATTTGAGAAAGTTCATATGGATATTGTAGGTATTTTACCTGATACAGTTTCGGCAAACAAGTACATATTGACGTTCCAAGATGATTTCTCAAAGTATATGGCGTGCGTGGCTATCCCCGATGCTGAAGCAAGTACGGTGGCCAAGGCATTCTTTGATGAAATTATAGCACGGTACAACTTACCTAAAGTCTTGATAACCGACAATGGTTCAAATTTTGTATCGAAACTATTCTCAGAAACGTGAAAAATGCTGGGAATCAAGAAATTGCATATAACACTATATCATCCTCAAGCGAATGGCTCATTGGAGCGTAGTCATCGACCTCTGGCCGAGAAATTTCCGAATTTTTCAATACTGTGCATGTATCAACGAAGCAAACTCCGTTTAGAACACTCTACGGGTTTGATTTCAACATGCCAGCAAATTTGAAGCGCAAATGTGCGCCAGTGTACAATGCTGATGAGCCGAATAAAGTGCAAAAATATCAGTTACACCGAGCGCACGAATTGGTTAGAGAAAAACAGGATTGTGCCAAACGAGTAGCCAGGGAAGCCTATACCAAGGTACTAAACCCAGTAATCTTTCCTGTGGGTGACCAGGTACTAATGAAGAATCAGGCTAGAAGAAACAAGTTCTCACCTATTTGGATAGGTCAGTATGTAGTAGCAGAGATCCGCAGCCCAGTTACAACAGTCGGAACAATTAAGGGCAAAAATAAAAAGCTGCATAATAATTTATTGAAATTGTTCCACATTAGACCAAACATCTAAAGACATGTGCTAACAGTGTTTTACAAGTGTAAACACAACAATAACAAAGTAAACATGTACGTGGGTATATCAAATAACACACGCAGCTCCGATTTTCAAAGTCAATGCCAGTAGAAGTGTGCCAATTAAACTCGGGCGAATAAAATTGACGTAATGAAAATGTGCTTATTAGGCACTGTAGCCGAATGAGGCACCATAAAGAAGAATTTTTTTAAAGTTTAAAATATATACAATGTACAGGGTGGTCCAAATAAGACCAGCTGATGTGAAACACAAATAACTTTTTTATTTTTTAACATAATTTATTTTTTCTTTTTGTAGATTATAACTGAACTCTTAGAAATTTAAAATGAATACGAACAGTCCACAACATCGCATTAAAATTATCGAATTTTATTATTCTTCTCAACGATTAATTGTTCTGACGCAGCGAAATTATCGCCGTGTTTTTTCCATTTAAGTGGTTATGTGAATAAACAAAACTGTAGGTAGTGGGGATCCGCAAATCCAAGGGCAATACATCAGCATCAGTCACACCCAATCAGATGCACTGTTTGGTGCGGTGTTATGGCTACAAAAATCATCGGCCCATATTTCTTTGAGAATGAGGATGAAACGCCAGAAACGTTCTCCGGGGCTTCTTACAGAACAATGATCGACAACTTTTTGCGACCAATGGTGGAGCAACATCTTAATTTGTGGTTTCAACAAGATGGAGCCACTGCCCATACTGCTAGGCAAACTATTGACATGCTGCGTGAAATTTTTGGTGAACGCATAATTTCAAGAAATTCAGAATTCCGTTGGCCTCCTCGTTCACCAGATTTAACTGCGCCCGATTTTTTTTTATGGGGATATTTAAAAGACATAATGTATGTTAACAAACCACAGACACTTGGACAGCTCAAGGAGAATATTCGAGACGAAATACGGCGCCTGCAACCAGAAACATTACGCCGTGTAATGCAAAATGCCCTAAAAAGAGCCAATGCCTGTATCGAGCAAAATGGTGGTCATTTGTCTGATGTCATATTTTACACATAGTCACGTTAAATTTCCATAAAATGTATTTAACCTATTAAAATAAATCATTTAAAAAAACCCGTTATTACAAGAGTTACACGAGTTTAACATCACTAGGTCTCATTTGGGCCACCCTGTACATACATCGTATGAAGTACCGTAGAGAAAAATATTTTTTTTTTTAAATATCAAATAATAATTGAAAATAAAACCATAGGACAGTCGTGGGTAAGTAATATACAACTTAACTTAAAATATATACATACATACATACTGCAGTTTATGCACTGAAATTCGACGCGTAAGCGCTAACGCTAGGTAACGGAACCGCTGGTGAAGTAAGTATATATATATGTATATATGTGTATAATATATAGAATGAATGTGCGAACGTATATTTAAAGAAGTAAGTATTCTAGTTAAGAGGAATGGGTATGTACGTATGTATATTTTTGCAGATATTTACATACTGCAGCAGGCGATATGTAAGTATATATATATATATATATATATATATATATATATATATATATATATATATATATATATATATATATATATATATATATATATATATATATATATATATATATATATATATATATATATATATATATATATATATATATATATATATATATATATATATATATATATATATATATATATATATATATATATATATATATATATATATATATATATATATATATATATATATATATATATATATATATATATATATATATATATATATATATATATATATATATATATATATATATATATATATATATATATATATATATATATATATATATATATATATATATATATATATATATATATATATATATATATATATATATATATATATATATATATATATATATATACTTACATATCGCCTGCTGCAGTATGTAAATATCTGCAAAAATATACATACGTACATACCCATTCCTCTTAACTAGAATACTTACTTCTTTAAATATACGTTCGCACATTCATTCTATATATTATACACATATATACATATATATATACTTACTTCACCAGCGGTTCCGTTACCTAGCGTTAGCGCTTACGCGTCGAATTTCAGTGCATAAACTGCAGTATGTATGTATGTATATATTTTAAGTTAAGTTGTATATTACTTACCCACGACTGTCCTATGGTTTTATTTTCAATTATTATTTGATATTTAAAAAAAAAAATATTTTTCTCTACGGTACTTCATACGATGTATGTACAGGGTGGCCCAAATGAGACCTAGTGATGTTAAACTCGTGTAACTCTTGTAATAACGGGTTTTTTTAAATGATTTATTTTAATAGGTTAAATACATTTTATGGAAATTTAACGTGACTATGTGTAAAATATGACATCAGACAAATGACCACCATTTTGCTCGATACAGGCATTGGCTCTTTTTAGGGCATTTTGCATTACACGGCGTAATGTTTCTGGTTGCAGGCGCCGTATTTCGTCTCGAATATTCTCCTTGAGCTGTCCAAGTGTCTGTGGTTTGTTAACATACACTATGTCTTTTAAATATCCCCATAAAAAAAAATCGGGCGCAGTTAAATCTGGTGAACGAGGAGGCCAACGGAATTCTGAATTTCTTGAAATTATGCGTTCACCAAAAATTTCACGCAGCATGTCAATAGTTTGCCTAGCAGTATGGGCAGTGGCTCCATCTTGTTGAAACCACAAATTAAGATGTTGCTCCACCATTGGTCGCAAAAAGTTGTCGATCATTGTTCTGTAAGAAGCCCCGGAGAACGTTTCTGGCGTTTCATCCTCATTCTCAAAGAAATATGGGCCGATGATTTTTGTAGCCATAACACCGCACCAAACAGTGCATCTGATTGGGTGTGACTGATGCTGATGTATTGCCCTTGGATTTGCGGATCCCCACTACCTACAGTTTTGTTTATTCACATAACCACTTAAATGGAAAAAACACGGCGATAATTTCGCTGCGTCAGAACAATTAATCGTTGAGAAGAATAATAAAATTCGATAATTTTAATGCGATGTTGTGGACTGTTCGTATTCATTTTAAATTTCTAAGAGTTCAGTTATAATCTACAAAAAGAAAAAATAAATTATGTTAAAAAATAAAAAAGTTATTTGTGTTTCACATCAGCTGGTCTTATTTGGACCACCCTGTACATTGTATATATTTTAAACTTTAAAAAAATTCTTCTTTATGGTGCCTCATTCGGCTACAGTGCCTAATAAGCACATTTTCATTACGTCAATTTTATTCGCCCGAGTTTAATTGGCACACTTCTACTGGCATTGACTTTGAAAATCGGAGCTGCGTGTGTTATTTGATATACCCACGTACATGTTTACTTTGTTATTGTTGTGTTTACACTTGTAAAACACTGTTAGCACATGTCTTTAGATGTTTGGTCTAATGTGGAACAATTTCAATAAATTATTATGCAGCTTTTTATTTTTGCCCTTAATTGTTCCGACTGTTGTAACTGGGCTGCGGATCTCTGCTACTACATACTGACCTATCCAAATAGGTGAGAACTTGTTTCTTCTAGCCTGATTCTTCATTAGTACCTGGTCACCCACAGGAAAGATTACTGGGTTTAGTACCTTGGTATAGGCTTCCCTGGCTACTCGTTTGGCACAATCCTGTTTTTCTCTAACCAATTCGTGCGCTCGGTGTAACTGATATTTTTGCACTTTATTCGGCTCATCAGCATTGTACACTGGCGCACATTTGCGCTTCAAATTTGCTGGCATGTTGAAATCAAACCCGTAGAGTGTTCTAAACGGAGTTTGCTTCGTTGATACATGCACAGTATTGAAAAATTCGGAAATTTCTCGGCCAGAGGTCGATGACTACGCTCCAATGAGCCATTCGCTTGAGGATGATATAGTGTTATATGCAATTTCTTGATTCCCAGCATTTTTCACGTTTCTGAGAATAGTTTCGATACAAAATTTGAACCATTGTCGGTTATCAAGACTTTAGGTAAGTTGTACCGTGCTATAATTTCATCAAAGAATGCCTTGGCCACCGTACTTGCTTCAGCATCGGGGATAGCCACGCACGCCATATACTTTGAGAAATCATCTTGGAACGTCAATATGTACTTGTTTGCCGAAACTGTATCAGGTAAAATACCTACAATATCCATATGAACTTTCTCAAATAGTTGTTTTGGTGTGTCAGTTAACACCATTGGCAACTTTGTCAGCCTTGAACTCTTGTTTGCTTGGCATTTTGGACAACTCTCTATATACATTTTTATGTCTCGGAGCATACCTTTCCAACCGTATACTCGCCTAATTCTGTCATGGGTTTTCCAGAATCCCTGGTGTCCACCTAGGGGTGAATCCACCCTGGTGTCCACCTAAGGGTGAATGCAATACAAGAGTCCTAAGTTTCGTGTTTACACGCATATTAACTACTCTGGTCCACCTTGCGTTTACTACCTCCATACAATTCCGAACCCTATTCACGGTTCCTTCCTGCCATTACTTCAATGGAAAAGTAAGGATTCTATTCTTATTATCATCATAAAATGATAATGGCTTTTCTAGCGCATCTAGTATGGTGCGGCACCAGAGATTATCGCGGCCAATTATCCCATCGACCGGGATACCTTCCCTATCCAATTCCACTGCGTGCACCCTAAAACTCATGCCTTTAACTTCACTGTGCCCTATTCTGAGCGACCCCAATGTCCTGATGCATCCTCCGAACGCTCCATTAAGCGTTCTTACATCTTTTGGGTTAACAACTAGTCCTTTCCGTAAAACACTAGATTTTACGAGGCTGGTGTCCGTCCCTGAGTCTACCAAAAACACTAGCTTTCCACTAGCTGCCTCCTTGCAGGGTATCTCGATAAAAGCATCACCTATCCTGCTCACAACGAAACAACGCCCTTTTGATTCCAAAATGGACGTATCTACTTCCTAACTCTTCAAATTGTTTTCTCCATGCACCACTGTTATCCTTTACAATCCTATACTCCCTCAAAACCACCGTGAATATCTTAACTATACATCCTCGTACCACATACGCGCCTACACTCTCCAACCTTATTAAAACCTAATCTAAGTACTAGAATCATCACGGTTACCCAAATCAACACGCAATTAAACATTTTTTCCCTGAGAGACCCTTGCTCCTCCGTATCTTGAACCATTGTTCTTACATTACCCGGTACGTGGTATTGGAGAGCCTCTTGCTCCTCCTTCTCCTGGACTGTAATTCCTACATTACCAGTCACACGTACCTCTGGCCTAACTGTTACTTCTTTTCTTTTGGCTTTCCAGTCTACTGGCCTCGACTGGGCCGCTGGAAGTTTCCCTGGTTACTTTGTTGGAATTGTCTATCCCTGAATTCCGCTGCCCGATGTCCCATTCGCCCACATGAGAAACATCTCAACCCCTGTTGGGTGTTGCTTATCCTTGGTTCACTTCTGGAATTCCAATTTGGTCGCTGCTGACCACTCCCAGTGTTGAAATGATTTCTTCCTTGGTTAATTCCGTCCGCTGAATTAACTCGGGAACTACTACTCCTTCCGTCCCTCAAGAGTGGATCCGGGCGCCTCATACCTGGCTGCCTTCAACTTTGAACAAATTTAGTGTCTCTTTGGCACTGTCTACTTGCCTCATGACCATATGTTTGGCATTCCATACAGTAGGGCGTGTTTTTGCGTGTAATGCACTCAATGCACCTTGCTTACGGCAGAATTAGCAAATGGGTTTCCTCGGCTGGAATCTCTCGACTAGGAATCCTTGGTCTCTTTGTAGCGGAACTTGACCCATCAATCTGCCGACTCCACTTGGGCTCCGCTGCTGTACTGGTCCTAACTCTGCAGGCGCATGAGTTCAGCAGATTACACCTGAGTCGTTCGTTGTTGTATTGCTGCTTCGGCGGAAGAAACCGCTTCCACAAGCTCTGCCATACTCCTCTGTGTGAGATTAAGAGTATAATTAGCTAAGTCCCTATTTATCAGACCTGCCTTAAACACAGATATCGTTCTACTTGAGCCTCGTATGCTGCAACATTTTCTGGAAACTGCCTGTTGGCTTCGGTCTCAGCAGCGTTCCCCAGAGACTGGCGCCTCCGTCCCCAGGCTCTCAATTCCTCCCCTGGTTTCTGAGTTGATTCCTGAATTTCCCGAACGAGACAGTCGTACGACTTTTGTTTTAAATATGTGCGATCTAAAAGTATGTAAAACTCCGCCAGGGTGCTTACTGAGCTATGCGCTAGTAAATCAAACGCATGACCTGTGGTTCTTTGTCTAATACACTTTATTAAGTGTTCCCCTTCTCCTTCCGGAAGACTCTGTTGCGCTAGCTCACAACCATCTTTGAAGCGCAGAATCTCAGTTCTCAGATCATACAAGTCGATATATATATATATATATATATATATATATATATATATATATATATATATATATATATATATATATATATATATATATATATATATATATATATATATATATATATATATATATATATATATATATATATATATATATATATATATATATATATATATATATATATATATATATATATATATATATATATATATATATATATATATATATATATATATATATATATATATATATATATATATATATATATATATATATATATATATATATATATATATATATATATATATATATATATATATATATATATATATATATATATATATATATATATATATATATATATATATATATATATATATATATATATATATATATATATATATATATATATATATATATATATTGAATTAGAACAATATATTTAGCTTACCATTACAAATTAGGCAATAACGGTGGCAATTATATTGGTATGCCTTGAAAGTATGTATGTATTCATGTAAGAGCAGGTTACATGGTGTAGGGAAAAATACTTGTTAATGGATATATACATACCAGGCTAGTAGTAAATTTAAATATACTGAGTAGTAGTATATGCAATGAAAAGTTCTCGGGACGTCCTTTTGCTGCCTTTCCTGAGCGCGCGTGTATCTGTAACCTAGCACTTTTTCAGTTTGGTTGTAAAAACGACAAGAAAATTTATTCTTCAAATACTAGTTTTTTTATATACTATTTACAAACAAACTTTGCAGTCTACGTCTTGACTTTTCTGGTGTTGGAACTGGAGTTACGCAATTGTTATTTGTCAGTTGCTCAAGCCAACTGACCTACTCAAAGTAAAAGTGTCGTCGGTGCATTTTAAATGCCCCTCGTCAGCTTGACTGCGGAATTGTAACACCCTAAAAGTTTACATAATAAATGTATATTAATTTAAAATATTTAGACCCTAAAGTATGTGTTACTCTTAAATAACTTTAACACATTCTAATCACACAGAATGTGTGGCATCTGTTAGGAGTCGGTGTTGTGAGTCAACTACTCGTAGGTAGCTTGATTCTAACTGACAACATAAGGCGGCTGGTCGTCTTACCGGAATACTGAAATAATCCTTTGACCTATCTTGGTCCTTTGACTAGGCCGCGTGCTAAACCAAAACCGGTTTGGTGGAACGTTGAGTAAGGACTGCTTAGGATAAAGTCAAGAGGACTCTTCAACAAGGCCAAAAACAGTCGGCTGGAAGAGCATTGGGAAAATTATAGAGTTAGTTTTAATGAGTATAAAAGCAAAATTAAGGCTGCAAAAAGGGAGTCCTGGCAACAGTTCTGCGGAACTCTGGAGTCGGTAAATTAAGCATCGAGGCTCAGGAAAATACTGTCCAGAACCACGACGGTTCACGGCCGTGTGAAGAGACGGGATGGCTCATGGACTGGCTCGTGTCAGGAGTCCATGGAGGCTTTGAAGGAAACGCACTTTCAAGGTTGCACGGACCCGCAAACTGTCCATACGCAGTCAGTAAATTTTGCACGTGTTTCAGTGAACGACGGGTCGGATATCGTGAGGGAGGACAAGATTGCGTGGGCGATAGACTCCTTCGACCCGTACAAGTCAGCGGGTCCTGATGGGGTTATACCGGCTATTCTGCAACACTCCTCTGAGGGCGTGATTGCCCATTTAGCTCGCATCTTCACAAGGTGTCTCAAGGATGAGTACGTGCCAGAAAGTTGGAGAGTAGTCGGGGTGGCTTTCATTCCAAAAGCGGGAAAAATTAATCACACTACTGACAGGGACTACAGACCAATAAATCTCTCATAGTTAAAACACTTGAGAAACTTATTGATTTGTATATTAGAAGGGTTACCAATATTCGCACAATGGATACTGCGCAGCTCGCATACCGTAAGAGTAGATTAGTGGATAACGCCCTTCATGAAGTGGCTGGTATCATTGAGAGGTCATTGAACCATATGGAATACACGTTGGTAGGTTTTCTGGACATTGAGGGGGCCTTCAACAATGTAAATAGAGAGGCGATCTGTAAAGCGTTGAGAGATCACGGAGTGAAGGAATTCATAGTGGCATGGAGTAACACAATGTTGGTAAGCAGGGTTATTAACGCCACTATAGGGCCGACCTCGGTGAGTAGGAGGACTATAAAGGGTACGCCGCAAGGGGGAGTGCTATCACCTCTGCTATGGCTTCTAGTAGTAAATGAGACCTTAGAAGCCTTCAAAGCAAAGCGAGATACTGAGGTACCATTCTGGACTCCAAGTTAAATTGGAGAAAGAATATTGAGGAGAGAATAAAGAAGGGTTTGGCTGCATACTATATAGTGAGGCAAAAAACAACGATGGAGCGATGACGACTGCACAAGCAATTGATGTACGAATGAAAGCGATGAGATGGGCAATGACGACTGCGACGATTACTTATTGCTTTGGTGTTTTGGTTGAGAAATTTGTTCAAGAGATCGAAGGTGGTTGATTGTTGTTCTCTGTCTATAGGGTGTTTTGCAAAGACGATGAG
The DNA here is from genome assembly GCA_920105625.2 of Clusia tigrina. NCBI lineage: Eukaryota > Metazoa > Arthropoda > Insecta > Diptera > Clusiidae > Clusia > Clusia tigrina. The sequence continues at coordinate 345,881,815 of OV050030.1, forward strand.
CGATATTTAGACTTGAATTTTGAATAACTGTTTTGTGACAAACAAATAATATTCATCAAAGGGCAGAAAAGAAGGAAGAATCAAAGAATGCAAAAAAAATGATAACCCATTGTGACGCAACGGCTGAACAGACTTCTTCTTAGTAAGATTTCCACTGAAAAGATTAAAAAAAAATTTTAAATGAAAAAGGGTGAACTTTTTTAAAATTTTTTTAAATTTGATGTTACTAATGCCATCTGAATGCAATTATTCCTCGAATTTGAGGGGTTTTCTTTTTGTAATGTAAAATAATAAAAATAATAATCACACTAATGTACACTCATAGTCTGGTGTGAGGCGTTGGGAAGGAAATGTAATCAAAAACGTATTGGAAAAGTACAAAGACTTGCTAGCCTGGGAATCTATGCAGCACGCCTCAAGAAAGCTTAAATATATTATTTCACCTCTTACCACTAGGAGTGTTCATTCAAGGCTGTCCGCCAAGTGTGCTCTCAGATTGAGGGAGTGCAACACGTGGAAATCTGCCAACTATGGGCACTGTACAATTTTGAGCGAAATAAGACGGAAGGGTCAAAGGTTACTTACGGAAGATTTAGAAACGCCTACAGACTACATTACTTCTACTATGGACTTTACTGCTAGAATTCCAACTTTCTATCCAACCAGGGAAGATTGGGAGTCAGGCTCTGTGACACGTAATTCTGACATTACCATCTACACTGACGGCTCAAAGATGGAGGGTGGAACCAGGGCGGGTGTCTTCTCGGAAGGCTTGCAGGCAAGACAGTCATATTGGCTTCCTGAGGCATGCAGCGTCCTCAGGCCGAAGTCTATGCAATTGAGAAAGCAGCCGGACTGATACAAAGTAGTAATATTCGACCTTAGAATATCACTATCTTTGTGGATAGTCAGGCGGCGCTTAAGGCAATAGAATCCAAGACACTTAAATCAAAGCTGGTATTGAAATGTTGTACCTCACTACTGAACATTGGACCCCACAAACTCACTTTGCTGGGTTCCCGGATATAGCGATATAGAAGGGATTATCGGACGAGATGGCCAGAAGGGGAAATGGACATTAACGAAGCAGATACCTCAATACAAATCCCGATATGCGAATTGTTTAGGAACGTAGATGAATTCACTATTGCAGTGACAAATAACTTATGGACTAATCGGGATGACTGTGAAGTTTCAAGGGCCTTATGGTCTGCTTAGACATGAAAGAACTATGGTTCTCTTAGGACTCAATAGACCTGCAGTAAGGATGCTTACGGGGGTCCTAACGGGGCATGGTGATATCGAACCAGTGCTTTAACATTGGCGTATGCCGTCGAGCTGGCTATGTAGGAGTTGCCATGATGAAGAAAAGACAGAGTCGATTCATCACTTTCTATGTCAATGTCCGAGACTACAGTTGAAACGACTTTAATGCTTGGGGTCGCGCTTCTTCACAAGTTTGACAGAAATAACGAAGGTAGATTTATCGGATCTTTTCACTTTCACCTGGAAAACCAATTGGTTTAATAGGGATGGAACTTCAAATGTTTATGGATATCGAGGGTAAGGACGAGTATGCCTCCTCCTGGCATTTTTGAAGGCAGTGGACGTAGTTGAATACGGCCATTAAGGAGTCCATACAACGCCGCATGACCACGAGTTATGCAGCATATCGCAGCTGCCATGTTCGAATGACCCGACTTATACAGTTGAAACGACTTATACAGTTGGTAAAGACTCCGGCAGAACCTGTAAGTAATCCTCCGACAACCTCGTTGTCGTTGCACACCGTACCAGTGCCACCTTGCGACATCGAATCATTCGGAGGTGATTATGTGAAATGGCCCACATTTCGGGATATGTTCAAGGCCCTCTATCTTCGGAATGCAAGGCTATCAAAGGTCGAAAAGTTTTACCACCTGAAGGCAAAGACTCGAGGGGAAGCTAAAGAGATTGTGGACCTACTCCCCTTGACGATGGGTTTGATTCAGCGTGGAAAAACCTCATTGACCGATACGACAACGGGCGTATCATGATCAACTGTCAGCTCAAATCCTTGTTTTATTTACTCCCAATTTCAAAGGAAAGTAGCTCTGAAATTAAGAGGCTGCAACGTGATGTCGGAAACTGTAGTACAGTACTCCAAAAACTAAACGTGGACGAGTTCCTCACCAAGCTGTTCCAAACGTTAGAGGCGGTCTCCGATCTATGGCAGCCGATCTCAGCGCGGCCTCCGGTGGGGATGCACCCAATTACCCGCCGTTCAAATCAAGTACAGACTCATCAAGTAAGGGTCAACCTAGAGTGGTGCCAGATCTGCGCGCAACAGCTCCATCGCATTCAGAATTGCCCATCATTTATCAACGCCACTGTCATAGAGCGATGGGGATTGGTGCGAAGCCACAATCTATGTGTGAACTGCCTGGAGCTCGACCATCGCGCGGCGAATTGTGGAAGTCGACATTCATGTTTCTCATGTCGAGAACGGCATCACACCATGCTCCACAGGGCGTCGCGACCCGAACAACGCGCTAATGCCCAAAATACGACCGATACCTCAGCGAGGTAAAAGACGACCAAATACATCCAATACCACCACCAGGTATGCGCAACCGGCTGCACCATCGTCGTCCCACGCTGCACAATTGGTGTCCACATCAGACCAGGGACGATCCGGTCCATATCAATCCCGTGGTCGACTCCCGAAACGCGTTCTTCTGGGAACTGCCGCCAGCAATATTTGGCATCACGGAGTCAATTACATGGCCCGGGCTTTGATCGATCCTGGATCGGAAGGGTCCTTTATTTCCGACCGACTACAACGACGCCTGCGACTAACTACGCGTACCGTGCATGCACAGGTGTCAGGGGTGACCAATGCGGTGGCAGCAAACGTGACAAGGGCGTGTGACTTGACTGTGAGTTCACCCCTCGACGCAAATATACGAATCCCTGTGTCAGCAATGGTACTGCCCACTTTAACTGGGGAATTGCCCCGGCTAGAGATGTCCACTCAGGACTACCAACAACTGACTGAAATGGATTCTCGCTGGACCAATACCTGAAAGCACTGTACGATTTTTCAGTGCCAGGGTGACCGTTGACCATCATTCAGTCGAGGAATTTCTACAAAAGTTCTGGGATGTGGAAGAATCATCTAAGGAAAAGAGACCACTTTCCCCAAGTGATAAAGTATGTCTCGATTTGTATACACGAACTACGTCTCGGGAATCCTCTGGACAATATGTGGTGGAATTAGCATTCAAGTCGACACACCGCCCCGAGGAAGCACTAGGGTCATCCCACGGATGGAATAAAGCAAAAGTGTTGCGGAACCCTGATCAGAAGCAGCAATACGACTCAGTGGTGCTAGAGTATTTGGAACTCGACCATATGGTCCAAATCCCAACCCCACATCAATTCTCATCCGGACACTTCTATCTACCACATCATGCGGAGTTCAAGCCTGAAAGCACGGCCACTAAATTACGGGTGGTGTTTAATGCATCCCAGCCAACGACTAATACAGTTAGTCTGAACGACGTGTTACATACAGGACCAACGCTGCAAGCTGACTTGACACATTCGATCGTCCGCTGGCGAATGTTTAAATTCATGTTCAATGGGGATTTACAAAAGATTTACGGGCAAATCAAGGTGGCCCCTCATCACACTTCTTATCAACGTTTAGTATTTCGGCACTCGCTGAATACCCCGGTATCTGACTACGACATGCGAACGGTCACCATTGGTGTTAATTGTGCACCCTACCTCGCATTTAGAACACTCCAAAACTAGCTACTGACGTAGAACAGGACCTACCCTTAGCCGCGCAGGTGTTACGGGACTGCATGTATGTGGATGATGCGTTGGTGGGCACTCATGATGTTGATACTGCGATACGAACTCGTGACGAGCTGATTCGAGCTTTCGATTCAGCCGGTTTATCTATGCGTAAAACGCCAATACTGCGACCATTTTAGAATCGTTACCCACCGACCACTTATTGCGGGAAGACTTCTTATAGCTCGATGAAGCCAGTCTGACAAAAACCTTAGGGGTTCGTTGGAATGCAAGGTCCGATCAGTTTTAATTTCACATTCACCCAATCTGTTTCGAACCCCGAACCACCAAACGAAAGGTGCTGTCCATAATAGCTCAACTTTTTGATGTTGCCGGGTGGTTAGTTTGGGTTGTGATAACAGCAAAGATATTAATGCAACAGATCTGGGTTGATCAGATTGATTGGGATGACCCGTTAACTGACACCCCTCAAAACGATGGGAAGACCTTTTAACTGCATATGACGACATTTCTCAAATTTGTCTCCCTCGCTGCGTGGATTCATGGCTCGAGGGTAATGTACAGTTCCATGAATTTTGTGACGCATCTCAGGTGGCATTATCCACAGTGATCTACGTCCGAAACCAGTCAGAGAACCTGATTTCATCACACTTATTGGTGGCAAAATCGCGAGTTGCACCCTTGATAACTCAATCACTACCTTGATTGGAGCATTGTGGGGCCGTTCTTTTAATAGAACTGATATCACCGTTGATGACAATGCTTGGCATCTCCCGTGACAATCTGTTCTGTTGGACCGACTCGACCATCGTGTTGGCCTGGCTCCGGAAATCCCCGCACACGTGGAGGACTTTCGTTTGCTAATCGTGTCACCTCTGTTTCTGAAAAGGTTGGAGTGGCCTGCTGGAGGCACGTGAGATCAGAAGATAACCCCGTGGACCTCGCTAGCCAAAGAGCGGCGCCTGCTGCATTGTGTCAAAGCTCCTTATGGTGGAACGGCCCGAAGTGGCTGTGCCTCCCACAGCAGTTATTGCCACAAACTTCAGATACGACCAATGCGGCCAGGATGGAGGAGCAGCGAGTCGTATCTACTCACTCCATAAAAGTTCTGCAACACGCCGACTTGCTGCTACGTTTTTCTTTGCTTCCAAGAGCGCCATGGGTAATCTGCTACGTCAAGCGATTCAAGATGTATACCATGCGAGAGTCAAGCCATTCCGCCCCGCCACGAGGACCACTCTCCGCGAAATAAATACGTGCCGTCTCCCATCTCTTAAATATGTTGACTCAACAGGTCTATTATCCGAAGGAGTACACCGCCCTACGCTCCCTAATCACTTTGAACCCGTTTTTGCACTCGGATGTGTCGATCCGAGTGAACGGACGTCTAGAACATTCCACCCAGATTCCATTCTCGGAACGACATCCACAACTTCTCCCATATCACGGTCATTGTACCCGCCTATTTATTGAATTCATCCATAAAATATCATTACATGGAGGTAATCAACTGATGCTACGGTTGCTTAGGACTCAATACTGGGTTACCTGTCTAATCGAAAAACAGGGCCGCCTATCCCAGATAATGGCTCCCCTACCACCTATCTCGTCCATTCAGTACCGTTGGGGTGGATTTTGCCTACCTATTTGACATTAAAACATTTCAAGGTCGGGGGTGCACACTGACAAAGGGATATGTTTGCGTTTTGTATGTTTCGCTACTAAGGCCGTATATTTGGAACCAACTACTGAGTTGAGTTCCGCCGCCTTTTTAGCGGGCATTATCTCGATTCATAGGACGCCGGGGTGTCCAGCCCACATTCATTCCGATAACGGTAGGAATTTGGTAGGTGCAGAAAAGGAAAATGCGCCTTACCCTTGCCCGAGTGCTCCGAGAAGTTACGGAACAGAGCATTTCCCACTACCTGTACCACAAGTTAGAATGGCACTTCATTCCGCTTAACGCTCCACACATGGGGAGCTTGTGGGAAGCCGCGGTAAAGTGTTTTAAACTACACTTGAAACGAATGGGAAGTCAACTAAAATACACATATGAAGAGATTGCCACCGTGCAAGCTCGTATCGAAGCATTTCTTAACTCGCATCCGATCAGCGCACTAATCAATGATCCTACAGATCTGACACCACTCATACCGGGATACTTCTTAGTGTGGGGTCCACTTTTATAACTAACAGCACCAGAACAAACGACCCACTACCTCTCCGTACTCAATAGATGGAGGAGATTTGAAGCATTCTCCCAGCAGTTAGCAACTCGATGGAAGAAGAGTATCTGTTGGAATACCAACGAAGATCTAAATGGCAGACCTACTACCGAGTAACCACAAGCCCATACTGGGGAAATCTTGTAGCAATTAGCACGTAGCTCCAGTTCTTTGCGAACCTTAGCATCGTATCCCTTACAAAACCATAGCCATTAGAACTTTCATATAGTATTTTGTAAATAGACCCACGTATCTCTATCCACTTGTAGTGTCTGTATAATATGCCGCCTCATGCGGTGAGTAGAATATCGTCGATTGGAGAAAACCGTAGAGTAAAATTAGCTATTTGAATTGTTGTAACACATTACGATCACAAACTAACACAGCGAGCCTACTGGCGAGGACAGCGCTACATAGGCCCCCCTAGGGTATTCGCACTCTGGGTGCGACCGGTCATTCCGTCTGTGGCTACTATCTGGGCAACCCAACAAGGGCAGCGTCGTGCCGAGCAGCGCAAGCACATGGCATCACGATGCCAGAAGCCGCCGTGTCCCATATACCGGTGTGATCACCACACGACCATCCACGTGTGACGGGCCACTGGGTGGCGCTCGCCGAGGCCATTCCGTTTCTCTTGCAATACTGCAAGGGGGCGGCATGTTCGTGCCGAGTCCCCTCTTTAGATGGCTGTGACCTGATGCCATATCACCATGTTGCTGCTCTCGGTTAAGGGCAGCGTGACGTCGAGAGAATTCCCGACGTCATGTCGTCTAAGGTATAGAGCAGCAGTATCGGATGATCCTTTTAGGCAAGGCACATCCATCTTTATTATTATCGGATGCTACGAGCTCTCGCGCGTCAGCGTGAGCAGAAACTCGGTCACTACTCATTGAACCAGCGAGGGAGCCGCATTATAACCACATCCACATCATAACCACATATTTCAAGTTTAAAGCAAAAAGAAAAGTGACAAAATTTATAATTGATATTAATAAAAAAGATAGTGTTAATTCAAAGCAGCAAGGTAATTTTTAATTTGGTGCTGCGTACAGATTTTGGTCCTTCGAGCCGGACCAACCATGCGTCCGGTAAGTTTTTTAATAAGGATATTTATAAATTTTTATATAGAAATAACATACATATGTACATAATTGCTGGTGTCGTCCAATGCACAGTGCCATACGGACCGTTTATGCAAAGCACATTTAAGTGGAGCCCGTAAGTAAATGTATTGCTACATAATTGCGTAGAGGCGAATACTCATTTGTTTGTGTAATGATTTGTACACAGACCATAGCCTTTTCATTAGGCACTGTGCAGTAGATATATATATGTACAACATACATACCGGCATACTCGTGTGTATGTCGGTGTGTGCATCTCATTGACACAGCATTGCGCGGTGTAAGCATACTCTGTACCTGTCGCGCATATACGACATATCGTACTCTGTTAGTGTACTGCTGCGTACACAGATCATAGCCTTTTCATTAGGAACTGCGCAGTAGATAATATGTACAACATACATACCTGCATACTTGTTTGTAGGTCGGTGTGTACATTTGGTTGACACGGTGTGTGTATTTGGTTGACGCGGTATATTGGCTTGTAAATTGCATGCGGTGTTATAGGCGCAGACAACAGTCCGTATAAGGCATTTTATGATCACACCAATAATTGTGTATATAAATACTTACTTGCTTTTCAATATATTTCAATATTCCATTAAATTGAATAGCGGAGGAGTCCTCAGTCGGCAGAGTGTTCCACTGCGAAGTTTGAATATTTGAGCATCGAGAGTGCTGTTTTCGGGGATATTTTATTCCAATTTTTCTTCTCGTTGGTGGGTACCCTAAAGTTACTGTCACACAAACAACGTGGTGACTACGGCCCTACTAATTTGATGTTTATTCAACACTGACACTAAGTAATGTGTGTTCCGTTCTGTTGCTCCCTTCTCTAAGTGCTCGTCCATTACGGTTATTTGCGGGGGTGTATCGGTGTCTTGCCACCAAACCTCCCAACAGCGTTTATTAAATTTCTCGATCAGGTAATTCGGGAGTCTGCAGTACACGTGTGCGCAGTCGGTGCAGGTGTCTTACCACTAGACCACTCAACAGCAGCTCTGCTCCGTTCTCTCAGTGCTCGTGCATTACGCTTGTTGCGGTGGCGCATCGGTGCCTTATCATTTATAACGACTTAGAGTCACCTATAGTTTCTCCCATTATGGTAGGCACCTTGGCGTGGTGTAGGGGCTTAAGTTGCAAAGATTCGTCGGACTATTTTAACCCAAGGCCGCCAGTGTTTTTAGACAGACCGACCGATGAGTAACGAACAAAGATCTGCCACGTGTGCGTCTATTTTCCCAGGTTAGGGGCGGCCCACAACGACGTCTGTGTTCTCCATGTTAGGAGCGGTCGGTTTTTTTTGATTTTTTTGTGCCTGCGGTGGTAGACTGTAAAGAAACCCAACGGGGAGGGGGTCTTTTTTCCGGTTTCAGATGTCGAAAAAAAGTAAGGAAGTGTTTACGGTGCAGGGGGTCGGATCCCCAGTACTGGCGGTAGGTGGTTGGCGAGAAGGCCACCTGGCGTCGATATCAAGCAAATCCTCAGGCATCGCCGTGGTACCCCAGGCCGAGATGTCTGCAAGTGCTACTGGGAGGGTCTCCAAGTCAACTTTGGGTAGGCAAGGGGACTGTGAGGTGGAGGCTGGGCGGGATTGCATAGGATCTCAGCTTCTGGGCTTGCGCAAAGATCATGCAACCGTTGACGACTCGTTGTCATAGGTCAGCAATGTCTACGACATAGGCTCGGATGTTGAGATGCAATTACTCAGTCCTTCTCAGCCCTCCGCTCCACACGCTCCTGAGCCGGGGAAGGAGACAAGGATGGAGGTAAGCTTCGCGAAAGAGCAAAAGGCCAGAAATGGCTTTAAGTGCTCGGCTTACTATCTTCGTAAAATGAAGGCGAAAGATAATTCTACCTTTACAAAAAGGGAGAAGGATCTCATTAAAAAGCATGATAAGGTCGTAGCAAGGTTTGAGAAAAATAACGCTGCGGCCAGTTCATGCAATAAAACGGAGCAGGGAATTGCTGCGGCAAAGTCATATAATTCAAAGCAGGAAGGTCATTTTTAATTTGGTGCTGCGTACACACGAAATACTAGAGCTTATACATACGGACGTCTGCAGTCCGTTCAATGTTAAGTCATTTGGTGGGGCATGGTATTTGCTCACTTTTATAGACGATTTTTCGCGCGTGATTTTTGATTATTATATCAAAGAAAAGAGTGACGTTTTTGAAAAATTTTAAATATTTAAAAGTATGGTCGAATGGCAAACGCAAAAAAGAATTAAAAAGTTTCGAATTGACAATGGGAATAAATATACAAACAAAAAGCTTACAACATTTTTAAATCAGTGCGGAATTTAACAACAATTTACTGTGCATATCAAAAAGCCGTCGGCAAAATATTTGAGAGTTCTCGGCGCACGTGCGTTTTCCTTAGAAAAAACAAGTCGAGGAAAGTTTAGTGCAAAAGGCATTGAATATGAGTTTGTCAGATAGTCTGAAGTTTCCAAAGTCTATTTTCTATACGACAGATTTAAAAGGCAAATAGTTGAGACAGCCTGAAGGTTTTATCGACAAAACTAATCCAAATAAGTGGTTAAAGCTAAATAAAGCTATTTATGGTTTAAAACAAGCAAGTCGCGAATTGAATATTTCATTTGATGCTGCGTTAAAAACTTTGGGCTTCAGTCCATGCAAAAGTGAATCGTGCTTGGACGTCAACCAAACAAACAACGCTTATAGTTACATAAGAGTTTATGTCGACGATTTTATTTTGGCATATCCCAGCGTGAAAGAGATTCAAAGCATTAAAAGTAAATAATCGTCGAAATTCGATCTACACGATGGCGGTAATATAGAATATATCCTTGGTTTCGAATTAGAGCGTAAGAGGAAAACAGGTGCAATTTCTCTGTTTCAGAAGAAATATATCAACGAGATATTGCTCGCATATGTCGTAAGCGCATTTCGTCCAGAAAGCACACCCATCGATCCAATGATTGATAGGGTCTTTAATGTATTTGTCTATTTCAACGCGTCCCGACATAATAAATGCAGTCAGTGTATTAGTGGAAATGAGCCAAGATCCACATTCGGAACACGAAGCTGGCGCCTTGCATGTTCTTGTCAAAGACTATCGATCTTAAAATACACTACCGTAAGAATGGCAAACCATTATTGGGCTAGCAATAACGTAGACAGAAATTGTTTACCGGATATTCTTTCTTTCTGGCTGGCAGCGTATTTTCATGGCAGTCAAAGAAGCAAGACGTGGTTTGTTGAGCAGCAAAGCAGACAGTTTATCTTCATCGTCTACTTAAAGAAATTGGTTCCCACCATTAAAATCCTGTAATTTTACAAAGGCGACAATATGAGCGCTATACAGAATCCTAAATATCCTGTTTATTATAAGATAACCAAGCATATACTCCTAGATATAAAATATGATTATATTCGAGAAGTAGTTGAAAAATGGAAATTGAATTAAAATATGTTTGTACTATCGAAAATGTGTTTGAAATTTTTAAAAACATGACAAGTTTCTAATAATGCTTGGTCTTAAATAATATGTTTAAGAAATGTTGAACTCGAGAAAGACTGTTGAAACATGCCAGTCTAATATTTTCTATTATGAATAAGATATACTTGTATACGAAACAACTATACTACATGTACTGACTATCTTATTCTGCTTTGACTTACGTTTTTAATAGATACACATTTTATGCTTATTCAGTCCTAATTAAATGCTTGAATTGTAACAACGTGTTTTACTTTTGTACATAGCAACACTATCGCTAGTACACAGTTTATACCAATTATATTCTATTGCTACCCAAAATAATCCAGAAATTCAATCAACCCCAATTCTTGAATTCTTCGGACAAATTGTACACATAGAAATTTACATAACAAATAAAAACTAATTCTAAAGGCCATAGACAAATTCTCCAAATATGCTCAAGCGAGACTATTAAACCTCATGCCACAGAAGCCTTTCACGAACCACTTCGACATAAATCAATTTCGGAGTCCCACAACATATCATTATAGATAACATAACGAAAAGTCCATGAATTCAAATTCAATAACCCCTATGCTAGATCAACTTATAATGGATATTTACAGGATACCACCCCATATCAAACGGTCAAGTTGAACGTTTTTATTCCACCCTCTCCGAAATCCCACCATATTTTAAATCAAAAAATGTAGACCAATCATTTAAAGAATTACTCGACAGGGCAGTATATAAATACAATTATTCTATACATTCAACCACAGGGCAAAAACCACTTGAAATATTTTTTGGTCGCAGAATTTATACAATTCGGATGAATATGAAAATGCTACCAGGACAATATAGAGAAACTAACACAAAAACATATAAAATATTAAGAATTTCACAACAAAAACCGCAAAGATTTTAAATAGTGTAAACCGGACAGATAATCTTTGTAAAAATTAACAACTTCATGGTAATAAGCTTACCAACCGCTATAAGAAAGATATAATAAAAGAAGACAAATCCTCAATGCTAACACCAGAATCTGGCAAAATGGTTCAAAAAGGCCGTATAAAATATCAAAAGATTATACAATTTTTTTTTTTTAAACTGTAATTAATATCTATTACATATAGTAAGGAAAACAGCGCATAGATCGCTATGAATTACACATAGATTTATAACCAATATATTAAAACAAATTACACTTTCTAGGATCTTCACCTGCAAGGCATTTGCAGACGTCCAAATCCTCGGCAATTCCTCATCCCAATTAGTTCCTTTACATGTTGTACTTGCTAAATTGCAAACAGGATCGTTCAAATTAACTTACATCATTGAAACCGATGTGGCAAAAGCACAGGTCACCAGCGCTAAAGCAAAAATTCACAACAGCCAAAAACAAATTGCGAAACGCATTGCACGATGAAATTGAAAGAGGTATACAAGCCTACATCTTGCACCTGAACCCCCTTGAATCCACAAATTACCCCTTATGGAAGGCAGTAAAAAACACGAATAAACCTACAGAATCGGACTCGCCTATAAGACTTATAGACGGAAGATGGCCAAGAAGCAATGAGGAGAAGGAAAAAGCTTTTGCTCAATATCTTAAAATCGCATTCCAACCAAATCCTCCAAGTAACAACTTTAAAATACCAACATTAGAGAACCGAATTCGGCCGAAAGAAGTCTGGCATTTTATCTCAATTCATTTAGATAAAAAGAAAGCAGAAGGGCACGATTTAATAACCACAAAGATGTTGATAGAGCTACCTACGCTTGCAGTAAAGCGTTTAGCAATATTATTTAAGATAATTTTTAGAAAAGGTTACTTTCCTCAAGTTTGGAAACTGTCCCACGTAATCATGATACCCAAATCTGGCAAAACTCCAACGCAAGTCTCGTCATACAGACCAATAAGCCTGTTATCCGTCGTCTCGAAACTATTCCAGAAATTATTGCTATCAAAATTAACCCCATATCTGGTACAGTATAAAGTAATACCTAACCACCAGTTTGGCTTTCGAAAAAATAATGGCACTACTGAACAAGTACACCGACTAGTGTCCCGAATCAGAAAGGCGTTCGAGGAGAAACAATACTTCTCTGCAGTGTTCCTCGATGTCGCACAAGCCTTTGACAAATTGTGGCACGAGGGCCTCGTCTATAAAATAAGAAAACTGCTGCTTTCTTTCCATAGTATCCTGGAATCATACTTAAAAGGTAGGCGATTTGAAGTTAAATGTGAAGAGTACCTTTCACCAGAAATGGATATATTGGTTGGAGTCCGTAAACAAAGTGTTCTTGGATTGATACTGTACACACTATACACCTCAGTATTACAAACAAACAAATATCTGCTCACCTCAACTTTTGCCGATGACACTCCGATTTTCTCTTGTCAAATAGCATCGCGTGATCGCAACGAACATTTACACGTGGTTGAAAATTGGCTTTTGAACTGGCGCATCGCAGTAAATGAACAAAAAAGCAAATGAACAAACACACGTGTCCTCTTATCATACTCAACAACAAAACTATCCCACAGGAGACAGAAGCGAAATATTTAGGCATTCACCTCGTCAGTCGCCTTACCTGGAGAACACACATAGAAAAGAAAAAAGAGCATATTAAACTAAAAGTTGCAAGTTTTAACTGGCTTTTAAATTCAAATACAAAACTAAGCCTTGACTACAAAGTACTCTTATACAAAGCCATAATAGTACCCATCTGGACATATGGAATTTAGCTGTGGGGAGAAGCAAAACATCAAACACCGAACTGTTGCAACCCAGTTTACAACTGTGGACCGAATCTAAAATACTATGCACGAATGACACGTGGTTCATGAAAAACCTAAACATTCACCGAGATCTAGGTGTGCCCCTAATAGGTCAGAGGCATTCAGATATCAAAAGGAAGTACCAACTAAAATTATCGAACCACCCCAATATACTAGCTAGGAATTTACTACAAACAAGCCTACGACCCACTTGAAGAGAGCAGACTTATCACCATTGTAAACTATTATTAAATAAGCCATCATTACTAATTTCTATAATTACTTTTATTTTTATTGTTTTTCTAAAATAATAAGTGTTCACTAATATCTTTTCCATACAGTTGTAAGGAGCAGTGATACATTGCTGTCTAGTTTTAAGATATATTTACTTGTTGTTAGTCTACATATGAGTTGTTACAATAAATATGAATTGCTAAAAAAAAAAAAAAAAAAAAAAAATTTACACTGATCAATAGGACAACGCAATAAGAGAGCTTGACCAAGAAATAAGATACACATACCAAAAATTTTCCCAATTCATGGGAGGGTTCATAAGTGGTGAGCTGTTGATTTCTGAGACATAATATAAAATGCTTGGGGAAAAATTGCCTTTCATTGAAAGATCTCTGATGAGGACAAGTGGCGTGTCCGAAATAGCTATAAGATCTGCCAAAAAAAAAAAAAAATGTTTCAATAATTCTTCTTCTTCTTCTGAAAAATTATTACGGTGGCATAACCACACATACGCAATTGCAACTACTGTTGTAACTTGTCTTGTCAATAAATTCGTTACAAAAATAATGTTCATAATAAAGAGTAAAACAAGCACCAAACCAAAGGGGTTGAACGAATGAAGTACAACGTCAATATTAAAGTAAACGAACAGTCTGCAGAAAAGGCCCCAAACAAAATTCCATTTATTAAACAAAAATAAAAAGTCTCGACACTAACGACAGATGACGTTGGATTTGCAGGGTGGAGGAGTTAACACCTATTTACACGCGTAACCATAATAATGATGACGACAGGTGGATGCAACACGCGAGTTATATTCCCACTAACAACAACAACAATATCAATACCAACAGCAGCAGCTACATCAGCATCATATTCTCTGTAAAATCATCCAATTCATATTCCCATTAAAAACATTAGATTCAAATTCACTTTAAAATCATCCAGCATCATATTCTCTGTAAAATCATCCAATTCATATTCCCATTAAAAACATTACATTTAAATTCACTTTAAAATCATCCAGCATAAAATTCTTTGTAAAATCTCCAATTTAAAATTCAATGTAAATTCATGAAATTAATTTCTTTAGAATAAGCATAATTTATGATATAAATACGTGTACTTTAAAATAATTTGTTCATTATAAAACTGATTGTGAAGTGGAAAGATTATTTTATTTAAACATCGTAACTGGCGCAGTCTTCGATCAACTGTGGTTCAAAATATCTTTGAATCCTAGAGTTTCAGCTCTTTAAACAGTTGTGAAGCAATCGCTCCCAATGCTCACTCATTAAAAATATATCCTGACAACAGATCCTGAGATCAAAAACCGACAACAGATCCTAAATCACACCCTCCCAACAGATCCTGAGATCAAAAACCGACAACAGATCCTGAGATCACATCCTGTCATCAGATCGTGAAATTAAAATCCGACAACAGATCCTGAAATCAAAACCAGACATTCGATCCTGACATCAGATCCTGACATCTAATCTTAGGTACATCCTAATATCCTGGAAGCAGCAATATCGTCATTAATGGGAACTGCTGAAAAACTAATACTACTCCTGGGGCAAAGGTAAGTAAGGATTGGATAGCTCTTATATTAGGCGTGTGTCAGCAAAATAGATTCTATAAGGCTAAAACGCTTGACCAAATATATATTTAAAAGTTTTAAACAAAGTGAAGAGTAATGGAAAATAGAAATTCCGTGAAATATATACTCCTTTTTACAACAAAAATTAATACCGATTTATACAAACAATACATACTACAAATATTAAACTGTGCCTAAAACTTGTTTCGAGTACCAATTGCATCTTAATTGAGCCCATCTTTACTAAGATTGCAGACAGAATATCTGCATAGTGGTTTTAATAAAGAGCAATCAGTCTACAGCGCTATAACTAGCCGGTAGCGGGAAAGTACATTTATAAATGAAAATAAATAATAACATGACTTCGACTAGTGACCGTGCCAGAATACCCTAGTCCCCTATAATACAACTCAAGTTCGCGAGTCCTCTAAGTACGTTAAACAAAATATATATAGCAAGTGCGCTAAAACTAAACGAAACTATAAGAAATGGTAGTTCAGTTAAGCCCATCCAATAAAAAGGAGTACCGACAGAATATTGGTACAGCGACATAGCCAGAAGACAATTCATTATAGAGCTTATAAAGCTGAAAATAATTAAATTTTTCGCATATACAAGTATATGTATATACAAAACAAAGAAAAAATAATAAAAAAATGCAAAATCTGTTAAAGGAATGTAACTCGTATATACTGGTATAAAAAGGAATTATATAAATTCACAATTATTCACAATATATTTATTCAAATTACTAGGAATAAAAGATTCATAATTCATAATTGTGTATAAGAACAAACATTTAAAATTCTGGGTTTACCCAAATTTATTTGAATCAGGAGTAGAAAACACCGATTACTGCACGATTTCCATAAAACAAGAAGAAACCAAAAAATAATCAACATGAATCAGCAGCTTACTCTCAGATGAGGACACTAGGAGATGCACCTCCAACGGCATGGGATGAATCGAAACAATATTCCAATCAGAACCTACTATAACTCCGACCACATCATGCTCTCTCTGGCCATAGCGCTACTGCAAGGGGGGAGGAGTTACATTCCCACTAACAAAAACAACAATATCAATACCAACAGCAGAGGCTACATCATTTTCTCTGTAAAATCATCCAATTCATATTCCCATTAAAAACATTAGATTCAAATTCACTTTAAAATCATCCAGCATCAAATTCTCTGTAAAATCATCCAATTCATATTCCCATTAAAAGCATTAGATTCAAATTCACTTTAAAATCATCCAGCATAAAATTCTTTGTAACATCATCCAGCATAAAATTCTTTGTAAAATCTCCAATTTAAAATTCAATGTAAATTCATGAAATTAATTTTTTTAGAATAAGCATATTTTATGATATAAATACGTGTACTTTAAAATAATTTGTTCATTATAAAACTGATTGTGAAGTGGAAAGGTTATTTTATTTATACATCGTAACTCGCGCAAGCATAAAAATGCTGACGACAGGTCTACGCCACTTCCCATGGGAAACCTCAATAACAATTTCGCAATAAGTGCAACATGACTATAAAACGGTAACAAGGTAGTAAGAAGGATACAATTAAAGTTTCAGTTGCAATTTAGAATTTTTAAAATACAGATGTCACCGCCCACCAAACAAATATTAATTGTGTTTTTTTTTTGGCATCGCGACAAAATATAATTTAATTTGTATATCTTCGCTTAAAATTTCGCAGATACCCTTAGCTAAGCCGTTTCTTGGTAAGCTCCAGATAGCAGATACCTTTTGAAAGAAGTTTGAAGTAAGCATGAGTATATAATCTCATGGAATTAATAATAATAATGAGTATATATGATAATTTATTTTACTTTAACTGATTTTACAAATCTTGGTTTATTTATAAATCTTGATTTGTGGATCCGATCTTATGGCCAACTTCTTTGATCTGCTCTTCTGTTTTAACAATGAATATTAATAATTGGAGAGCTGCTGCACTTTCTTGACGAACTACGCAATTAATCATAAGTTTTTGATATACAAGCGAAATAAATCTTCAGATTTTTATTTTAACCAAATTATTTTCTTAATGTATATTCAACCACTTCCAGACTTAGGCTAAATATTCTAGTAGGAGATTACTAAGCTTAATGTGACAATTTTGTTAGTTAACATTATACAGCAACATTATGTAACTCGCCCCTCGTAGAATTCAGCTAAGGTTATATAATATTTTTTTATAATTTTTTTTTGAAAATACATATATAAATTCTTGTTATCCGCTTTTTTTTGAACTATGAACATTATTTAACTTATTTCTTTTGAATTTTGGTTCTTGTTTATGGCTTAACGATTTATAATTTTTAATATAACCTATTTCTCTGGTTTCTGAGAAACTTTCCCTAGTTCTGTTTCTTACGTCTAAGTATTTTTCTTTGTTTCTTATCTATATACGAGTATATAAAAATGAATGTTTGTTAGTGACGCTAAGGCTCGAGAACGGCTGGACCAATCTTGATGGAATTTTCAGAGGTTGTTCGTTGTGGATCTGGGAAGGTTTAGAAATAAAAAAAACCTTATACTTTTCCTGAAGAAAAGTCGGAAAATTTAAAAATTCCAAAAAGGACTTTTTTCCATACAAAATTTTTTTTCTTTCAATTTTATTTTCCAATTGTTTCTTGCAAATCTATCGATCTCAAAACATTCGGAAAAGTCGGAAAATTCGGAAAATTCGAAAATTAGAAAAACCTAATCTCACTTTTTGTTCTCATTTTTTTTATATGTGCGTGGTGTTGCACGCGCACATTTAGTTTCATATTGGTGTTGTAAGCACTGACTGATACTCCAATAACTCAAGAGATGGAGCTGTAGACGCTTATTTATTTTGACAGCTGCGTATATTGTTTGTTCTTTCTGATTTGTTTATTCGAACAGTGCGGACACGGTCAATTGACTTTCTGACATTTTTCCAAATTTTAATTGATTTCTCGAGTTAAATTCATCACATTAAATTTTTAAATTGTTTACACTCACGAAATATTTGATTTTAAATCTGTGGATTATCAGTTTTTGAGTGAAATTTTTGACATTTCAAACAAAAAAAGTGAGTTAATTATTTTCGTTTGTTGGTGAATACCTAACCTCATTTCCATTGGAATTTATTTGTGTTATTTCTTCAGCTGATTTGTAAATTATTTGAATCGTTAAATTTCGGTCGTTTGCTTTCTTTATTTCGGCTATTCAAGGTAAATTATTGAAAATTATTCCGTGAAAACTTTATGTGTGTTTCATACAAAGTGAGCAGACAATAATTGCAGAACATTCAGGATTCAATTTAGAGGAGTGAATATCGAAGTTGACAACACATGGATCGTACCATATTCGCCAATATTGTCTAAGACATTCAAAACTCATATCAATGTTGAGTATTGCAGTTCTGTGAAATCGATCAAATACGTTTGCAAGTACGTCACCAAAGGACGCGACATGGCGGTTATTGGCGTTGAACGAGATGAGATCAGCAAGTATCAAATGGGTCGAAACGTGAACTGCAATGAAGCGCTTTGGAGAATATTTTCTATTGTAATTCATCAGCGTTTTCCGACTGTTGAGCATCTCGCAGTTCATTTGGAGAATGGCCAAAGAGTGTATTTCGACCCAGAGATTGCAGTGCAGCGAGCAGAAACACCACCAGCAACAACATTGACGAGTTTTTTCTCAACTTGCGCCAGTGATCCGTTTGCGAGAACATTGCTTTATTCGGAAATGCCTCGGTATTATACATGGAATGCATCGTCGAAGAAATGGTTACGCAGAAAGCAAGGCCAACCAGTAAATGGATATCTAGGTGTGTTCTCAACTAATGCATTAGGACGAATTTACACAATCCACCCGAAAAACGACGATTGCTTCTACCTTCGGTTCAATTTCATTTGAGTCATTGCGTACTGTGAATGGTACGGTGTGTGCAACTTTTCAAGAAGCATGCCAGCAATTACAATTGCTGGAACATGATAATCACTGGAATCAAACGATGGACGATGCGATAGCTACTTCGCATGCCACTGAAGTTCGCACACTTTTCGCGGTGATCATTTCGACATGTCAGCCTTCAAATCCGCGTCAATTATGGGATACGTACAAAAATTACATTGCCGAAGACATTTTGCATCGTATTCGAGTGGCAACATTGATTTCAGAATTGCAAATGAACGATGACATCTACAATGAAGCATTGGTATTGATTGAAGATTTGTGTTTGCTTATGAGTGGCAAACTATAACCAAATCGTCAAATCAGAGGTGTACTGAATCGTGAATTGGAACGTGAGCGTGCATACGACAGAATAACTTTGGAACAACAAGTACAAAGAAATGTTCCATTATTGAATGAGCAGCAAAAGAGTGCGTTTGATGAATTGATGAAGGCTGTCAATGATGGAAACGGTGGACTATTTTTTCTTGATGCGCCCGGCGGAACTGGGAAAACGTTCCTGATATAATTGATTTTGGCAACAATACGATGTATGGGATGGGTGCACAATGGCTAATAAACGGTCTCTAGATGCACTTGACAGAACAATGAAAGATCTGCGGAATAATAATCGTCGCTTTAGTGGCGCAATGATACTGTTAGCAGGCGATTTTCGACAAACACTTCCTGTTATTCCGAAATCAACAGCGGCGGATGAATTGAACGCATGTCTCAAGTCATCGTATTTGTGGTGGTACGTGAAAACCATACGATTGACTATTAATATGCGAGTGTTCCTGCAACAGGATAGCACCGCAGAGGTTTTCTCTAAAGAACTGCTAAGAATTGGAAATGGGCAAATTCCGGTTGATACTTCCAGTGGTTTGATATCAAATCCACCTGCCATTTGTCAATTCACTTCAACGAAAGCTGAACTCATCACGAATGTTTATCCGAACATTGGCCAAAATTATCGTAACTACGATTGGTTGAGTGCACGCGCAATTTTAGCTGCCAATAATACCGATGTTAATGACTTAAACTGGACGATTCAAAGTCAAATTCCGGGAGATTTGCGCTCATACAAATCGATCGATCGAGTTGAAAATGAAGACGAAGCCATGAATTATCCAGTGGAGTTTCTAAATTCTTTGGATTTGCCTGGCATGCCGCCGCATCATTTGCGGCTCAAAGTTGGATCTGTCATTATTATCCTTCGCAATCTTCATGCGCCGAAACTGTGTAATGGAACCCGACTGATTGTGACGCAGCTATCGAATAATGTTATAGTTGCAAGAATTTTGAAAGGGACTTACAAGGGGGCAGAATACTTGATTCCACGAATTCCTTTGATTTACAACGATTTGCCATTTCAGTTCAAACGTATTCAGTTTCCAGTGAAACTTGCATTTGCGATGACAATCAACAGGTCACAAGGACAGTCGCTGGAAGTGTGTGGCATAAATCTGGAAATGCCATGTTTTTTACACGGCCAGCTGTACGTGGCGTGTTCACGAGTTGGAAAACCATCTTCTCTGTACATTTACACACCAGAACAGAAAACTAAAAATGTTGTTTATCAAGCTGCGTTACATTGAAAAAAATGTAGAAAAATCGCAAATAAATGATTTTCAACACAATATAAATTCAACTTTCTTTTCTTTTCAAAACACATAATTTCACGCAGGGCAACGCCTGCGGGGTCAGCTAGTCTATGTGTATTTTCTTTTTAATGTGTTTTATTTCGATATCTATCTTCTTTTTATCTTTTAAAATTATTTGCGTACTAAAACGATTTACCACCGATTCAAGGATATGTATGTGGTTGTGGAGGTCTTCGGCCTGCGAATGTGCAGTTTCTAAGTCGTCGACGTTGTTGTGGAGGGATCCGTTTGAATTGTATAAAATATATGTTTTGTTGTGAGTTAGAACCAAGCTACCTACGTGTAGTTGACTCACAGCATCGACTCCTAATAGATGCCACACTCTGTGGGATTAGCATGTGCCAAAACTGTTTTACGATAAGACATACTTTTAGGGTCTAAGTATTTTAAGTTAATATGATCTGTGTAATGTTATCATGTATGCGTTTAGGGTATTAAAGTTCCGCAGTCGAGTCGACGAGGGCAGCGTAATGCATCGTAGTCACTTTTGAAGTTGGTCGGTTGGCTTGACCAACTGACACCAATTAGCAGGTGCGGAACTGGAACACCAGAAAGGTCAGTTCACAGACTGAGATAGATGTAAAGAAATAGTATATAAGATCTAGGTTTTGTAAGAATAAATCTCTTGTGATTTAAATCTTAAAAGTGTAAAGTGTTTCAGTTTAACGTTAGGGTTTTTAAGTTTTCAGCCACGCGCCCAAAGGAACCGCGACAGGACGTCCCCCGCCAAACAAGCAAGGACACCATACCACAACATTTTGGCGCAGCCGGTAGGATCCAACGTCGAGTGCCAGGAAAAAAGCACTCCTACGCGGGAATCCACCAATAGGAGACCATCAGGATAACCATCCCAAAGGAGGGCAATTGAGGGAACGAAAATTGTGAGTATGTCTATAGTAGGACATCCTAGTATATAAGAAAATTTTGCCGACGATTCTTCGGTGGCCGTGTGGGCGCTTTTGCGCCGGTCATGCAGAAGAAGCAGCATGGGGGCTGATTAGCCGCTGCGGTTAGGTGACAATATGTCGATCCAAAATTAAAATTTTTTACTTACGGTCAGGTTGAATAGGGTTGTTCCACTGAAATTAGGTTCATTTTTTATAATAACCGTTTATTTCAGCATTCTCGGGGAGCGTGAAACGTGTGAAGTTTTTTTTAAAGGAAACAAATTTCCTCGCTAATCCCTGATGTATTGCGAACTCGTGCATACAGGTTGGTTTGGTTCAGAAAGAACGTGCCACGGTATAGAGCTTACGCATTCATAATTGTGGATGGTGTTTCTTATGTTCGTTCGCGGGACTAACGTTTGATTTTTCTGTCCGTGTCAAGTACCGGAATAAAGTTAGGTTCCCTTTTTGGGGGCATCGTGTGTGTTTTGTTTGGCAGCGTGTTTCGTGGCTGCGGTTAGGGAAATCTATATCTCAATTCGTATAGTAAAATTGGGTATTTATTTTCTTTGAATATCAGAAAATAAATGACCAGAGTACCAAAGGCGTAACGGTTGCAGAAGGTCGGAGGATTGAGCTGAGGCCCATTTCAGAGGTGCCGCGCACGCACCCCCTGTTGGGGTATTGTCCTTGTTTGACGGGGGACGTCCTTCTGCTGCGCGCGTGTATCTGAAAAGCCTAAATCACTCTTTGTAAAAATCACTACATTACACTTTTAGTTTTAAAATCACAAGCCTTTATTACTTAGAATACTAACTCTTATATACTATTTACAATTCATAATTACAATACAAAAACTGACCTTTCTGGTGTTCCAGTTTCGCACCTGTTAATTGGTGTCAGTTGGTCAAGCCAACTGACCTACGCCAATCTGAAATGTTGATGGTGCATTCTAACTTTGAATGCCATTCGGTGGCTCGACTGCAAAACTGTAGCACCCTAAAAGTTTACATAATAAGTATTACATAGGTAATATTAATTCTAAATACTCGCACCCTAAAAATATGTGCTTTCTTATGTAACTTTAGCACATGCTAATCACACAGAATGTGTGGCATCTGTTAGGAGTCGATGCTGTGAGACACTACGCGCAGGCATCTTGATTTTAGCTCACAACATCCCTCCCCTCTTTCTAAAAGAAGTTAGTGCAACTAACTTCTAATGAATCTTTACAATATTTTTCTCTTTTCTGCACTTTAAACAATCTGTGCATTTTCTTAATCCTATAGTACATATGTATAGTTTTTAATTTTTTCAAATTCGCCTTATTTGGGTTCAATTGTTGTATTCTGTTCTTTTTACTTTTGTGTTGTTTTCTTTTTTCCTCTTTTGTTTAATTTTGTTCTTTTATTTCTATCTTTTTTATTTTCTTCTTTTTTTTCTATTGTTTTATTTTGTTCTTTTATTTCTATCTTTTTTTTTTTAGTTATATTCCCCTTTTTATATTTGGTCTTTCATCGACTCTTTTCTCACTGGCGTATATACAAACAAAATTACAAACTAATTACATATTTAGCTACGCTTCTTATAAATAGGGTCCTCTGCAATTGTTGGTCCTGGTAACGTCCGTCCTGCGAGAGTGAAGTCCCTCGATGAACTCTGCATACCCCTCCCTTCTTTCTGGATCGGTACGTACAAAGATATTATAAGTTGGCGATCTGGTTTGCCATTAAAACTTTGCTTTTAGTGGCCTTCTTCTATCCATTTATATAGTGTGCCCCACGGCTGTAAGTGGTACTGCCTCTGCTTATAGTATTCAACTTGTAAAAAACATTTGGAATACATGAGAGATTACAATACACTTTCTTCCTTTGCAGCAATGCGTTTTATGGTGGAAGTGTTTCTCTTGAGCTTCCTCATAATGGTATTTGACATCGTTTGGCTATGATGTGGAGACAATCGGTATTTCTCTGAGACACACATTTAATGACGTAATTTGTGTACTCTGATCGGTAACCAGTCTCTGTGTCCTCTTGTATTAAATCATATTTCATATGTAAATCACATATCATATGTTCATACTCTAGATTGGACATATACTTCAATGAAGCAATTAACTTCCGTGAGCCAAATTTCTTCTGCTTATTATATTTGGTGGTGGTTTCAGTCACCCACCTTAAGCTTTTACCCATCTTCAACTTATCCAAAATCGATTCTGTTGAGATTGTGATACACTCGGTGGACATTGTACTATAATTGTCCAATTCAAAACATGACTCCGCAAGGAAACTTGTTTTTTTTTCGTTGCTTGTCAATAACTCATCCACAACGCATTCAAATGCTGCGGCCATATGCCGTTTCGCAAAATTAAAATTACATCCGTCGCCATTCATCCCCAATCTAATATGTTGGCATCCTTGGGGTCACAAACCTTAGATAACTGCCAAAAATCTTTGTTTTTCAAAAACGCATCTTTCCGAATACTACGTTGGTCTTTTAGTCCGCACCGCCTTCCGATATCCGCTGTTCCCGGAACTTCCTGCTTCGCTTCACATCATCAGAGCTATACAGAGAACACCTATAATAATTTTCTTAATTTTCTAGTATACATTTTAGTTTTATATTTCTTCTATGTTTAATTTTTGCCGAACATTTCAAAGTCAACTTAATAAATGAATTTAAAAATTATATAATATTTAAATAAATACACTATAAGTACTATATATACTCTTGGGTATAATTTTCCAAATTAGTATGATTTTTGTTTTTTTTTTTTTTATTATAACGCTTATTTCATTATAAAGTTATATTTTAAACAATTAATTTTTAACTATAATTTTTTCTAAACTACCTTTAATTTTAATCTGAAGTTTTACTCAGATTATAATTTTTTAATCTGTAACTTTTCTTAAACATACGCTATTCCTGAATATATAAACAAAAAATAATATTTCTACAACATGCTTTTTTTTATAATTGAATGCTATATCATTCAATTTGCCGTCCACTCGTCTTCTCCCCTTACATTATCGGATTCGCTACCGTATCCTGGGGGAAAAGAGGACTGGACTATGCGTTTTCATAGCCATATAGGGCATCAGTTTTGCTCTGATTAATTTTTCGTGCTCTTTTTCAACACGTGAGTTATCACTCATTTCAACTTTGAACCAATTCATTGGCCCTCCGACAAAAACCAGAATATTTAAGATAAACCCGTTTGTGTCAAAACTTTGTCCATTGCATGACCATACCTTTCATCGCATACAATTACTTTTTATTTAAATTTACTTCTAGCCTGATATGTATACATCCATTAACGATTCTATTTTCCATCCTGTAATTAGCCCGTATATGAATACATACATACATTCAAGGCGCTTTAAATTACCTACAATTAATTGCTTATTTTCCCAATCAACCTATACTTTTTTTTTTGTACCCCAACATATACATTTATTCAAATTTCCATACGCTAATTTCCTAATCAATTAACAGTTAAAACCTATGTACGAGTATATCTACATATAGCCTACTGCAGTATCTGCAAATTCCCAATTCCTATAACTAGAATACTTACTTCTTTAAATATTCCCTCGTATATTCATTCTTTATCTTATAAACATATATACATACTCGTATATATACTTACTTCACCAGCAGTTCCGTTGCCTGGCGTTAATGCTCATGCATCGAATTTCAGTGCATACACTGCCGTATGTGTGTATGTACATATTCGAAGTTTTGTTTTATATTACTTACCCACGACTGTCTTATTATTTCATTTTATTTTTTAATTACGTGCAATATTTATCATTATTTAAAAAAAATATTTTTCCCTACTATGCTTCGTTCGGCCACAGTGCATAATAAGCACTTTTATTACGTCAACTTTAATCGCTCGATTTTAAGTGGCACACTTCTACTGGCCTTGACTTTGAGAATCGGAGCTGTGTGTTATCCGATATACACACGTACATGTTTACGTTGTTATTCTTGTGTTTACACTTGTAAAACACTGTCAACACATGAATCTAGGTGTGCGGTCTAACGTGGAATAATTTTAACAAATTATTATGTAGCTTTTTACTCTTGCCCTTAATCGTTACGACTGTTGTAACTGGGCTTCGGATCTCTGCTACCATATACGGACCTATCCACACAGGTGAGAATTTATTTCTCCTGGCTTGATTCCTCATGAGTACTTGATCACCCACATGAAAAACTACTGGGTTTAGTACCTTGTTATAGGCTTCCCTGGCCACTCGTTTAGCACATTCCTGGTTTTCTCTAACCAATTCGTGCGCTCGCTGCAACTGATATTTTTGTACTTTATTGGGGTCATCAGCATTGTATACAGGCGCACATTTGCGCTTCAAATTCGCTGGCATGTTGAAGTCAAACCCGTAGAGTGTTCTAAACGGAGTTTGCTTCGTTGATACATGCACAGTATTGTTGTGTACATGCATTGCAGTGGTTAACCATTGATCCCAATTCGAGCCGTCTTCTTTGGCAAAACTGCGCAAGTACTCGGCCAGAGGTCGATGACTACGTTCCAATGAGCCATTCGCCTGTGGATGATATGGTGTTATGTGCAACTTCTTGATTCCCAGCATTTTTCACGTTTCTGAGAATAGTTTTGATACGAAATTTGAACCATTGTCGGTTATCAAAACCTTAGGTATGTTGTATCTTGCTATAATTTCATCAAAGAATGCTTTGGCCACCGTACTTGCTTCAGCATCGGGTATAGCCACGCACGCCATATACTTTGAGAAATCGTCTTGGAACGTCAGTATGTATTTATTGCCCGAAACAGTCTCAGGTAAAATACCTACAATATCCATATGAACTTTATCAAATGGCTGCTGTGGTGTGTCAGTTAACACCATTGGCATCTTTGTTAGCCTTGAACTTTTGTTGGCCTGACATTTTGGACAACTCTTTATATATTTCTTAATGTCCTTGATCATACCCTTCCATCCGTATACTCGCCTAATTCTGTCATGGGTTTTCCAGAATCCCTGGTGTCCTCCTAGAGGCGAATCATGGAAACCCTTTAACACAGCCTGGATATCCTTTATATCCTCCAGCCATTCCACACTACTGGCTGTTTGCTCATTGGCATCGAAACCCGCATTGCTAACATCTCTTGTAGCATCAATTTTATCTTCTGGCATTCTCTCGGTCTTCTCCTTATCTGACCGTGCTTTGGCCCTCGTTTGCACTACTGATACCTTCTGTGCCTGCGGTACTCTGCTGAGTGCATCCGCATTCAGATTCTTTTTCCCAGGTTTGTAAATGATTTCAAAATCATACTCAGACAATTTATGTCTGAACCTGACTAGCCTAGACGTCTGGTCTTTCAAATTGGCTATGCCTCTCAACGGCTGGTGATCAGTGTATATCTTGAATGGGCGTCCCAGCAGATATGCTCTAAAATTCTTCGTAGCCCATACTATGGCTAGAAATTCCTTTTCTATTGTGGAGTATCTCTTCTCCGTGTCGCTAAGCGCTCTGCTTGCGAATGCTATTGGTCGGTCATTCCCGACTTCCCCTTGTGACAATACTGCCCCTAATGCTTCATTGCTAGCATCAGTGGTCAACAAAAAGGTTTGCTCAAAGTCGGGGTACGCCAAAATTGGTGGCGAGCTAATTATCTCCTTTAGCCTCTCGAATGCTTGCTGACATCTCTCTGTCCATTCGAACTTTGCCTCTTTTCGTAGCAACTTGTTGATTGGCAAGGCAATTCCGGCTAGTCCTTCCACGAACTTTCTATAATAGTTCACTAGTCCTAGGAATGCTTGCACTTCCTTTCTATTTCTCGGAATCGCTAGATTTTTAACGCATTCCACCTTCTGCGGGTCAGGCAGTGCTCCTGCTTCTGAGCAACGATGGCCTAACTAAACCACCTCTCTTCGCAAAAATTGACACTTCTCTGTGTTCAATTTCAAATTGTGTTCTCGTAATTTCTGGAGCACCTTGCACAAGCGTTGCGAATGCTGCTGCAAGTTCTTCCCATAAATTACAATATCATCGAGATACACAAAACAATCTAACCCTTGCAAGCCTGTTAGCACATGGTTCATTAGCCTTTGGAAGGTAGCCGGTGCTCCTGTTAATCCAAACGGCATTCTATTAAACTCATAATGCCCTAAACCGGTGCTGAACGCGGTTTTCTGCTTATCTTGGGTATCCACCAGAACTTGGTGGTAGCCACTCGCTAAATCAAGTGTAGAAAAATATCTACTGTGTCCCAATTGATCCAGTATCTCTTCTATCCTTGGTATTGGGAACACCTGCTTGATAGTGGCGTCGTTCAATTTCCTAAAATCAACGACCATTCTCCACTTCTTCTGACCCTGACCACCTCCCTTCTTTGGTACCAAAATTATTGGTGAATTCCAAGGCGAGATACTCGGTGAAATTATGTTATCTTTTAACATTCCTTCCACTTGCCTATTTACCTCATCTTTGTGAGCTTGCGGCAATCTGTATTGCTTCTGGTTAATTGGTGGTTGATCCACTCTAGTAGGTATTTCATGCTCTACCTCTGGTGTATATGTCAACTGGTCTCCTTCCAGCAAAAATATGTCATGGAATGACGCACAAATTGCTTCTATTGATGCCTTCTCTTCTGAATTCACGCTTGGGTCTAACTTCAAGGATTCTAGCACCCTCTCCATTCTTTTTCTTATATCTACCTGCTTAATCTGATTCACCGATCTATGATTCGGTTCCTTAAAATTATCATAGCTAGTGAACTTGGGCCTAAAATCCTCCTCCATCAAGTAGTCCTTTTCCGATGCATTGAGTACGCAAGCGTATACCTTACCCTTGTCAACGTGCGTTATGGTTTCCCCCATATATACGCCCTCCGCTAGCTGCTGCTTGTGTAAAACAAGAGTCCTAAGTTTCGTATTTACATGCATAGTAACTACTCTGGTTGACCTTGCATTCACTACCTCCATACAATTCTTAACCTTACTCACGGTTCCTTCCTGCCATGACATTAATGGAAAAGTAAGGATTCTATGCTTATTGTTATCATAGAATGATAACTGCTTGTCGAGCGCATCCAGTATGGTGCGTCCCCAAAGATTATCGCGGCCAATTATCCCATCAGCCGGGATACCTTTCCTATCCACTTCCACTGCGTGCACTCTAAAACTCATACCTTTAACTCCACTGTGCCCTATTCTGAGCGACCCCAAAGTCCTAATGCACCCTCCAAACGCTCCGTTAAGCGTTCTTAAGTCCCTTTGATTAATGTCTTGCCCCTTTCGTAAAACACTAGATTTTACGAGGCTAGTGTCCGCTCCTGAATCTACTAATAGCACTAGCTTTCCACTCGCTGCCTCCTCGCAGGGTATCTCGATGAAGGCATCACCTATCCTGCTCATAGCGAAGCAACCTCCTTTTGTTCCCAATATGGACGTGTATCCATTCCCTAACTCTTCGTGATACTGGAGAGCCTCCTGCTCCTCCTTCTCCTGGACTGTAGTTCCTACATTACTAGTCCCACGTATTTCCGGCCTTATTATTACTCTCTTTCTTTTGGCTTTCCAGTCTACTGGCCTCGACTGGGCCGCTGGAAGTTTCCCTGGTTCCTTTGTTGGGATTGTCTATCCCTGCATTCCGCTGCCCGATGTCCCATCTGTCCACATGAGAAGCATCTCAACCCCTGTTGGGTGTTGCGTATTTTTGGTTCACTTTTGGAATTCCAATTTGGTTGCTGCTGACCACTCCCAGTTTTGAAAGGATTTCTTCCTTGGTTAATTCCTTCTGTTGAATTAACTCTGGGACTACTGAAGTTACCCCTGCTGTCCCTCAAGGTTGGAACCGGGCGACTCGTTGCTGGCTGCCTTTTATTCTGATTCCATTTAGTGTCTACTTGGCACTGTCTACTTGCCTCATGACCATATGTTTGGCACTCCATACAATAGGGCGTGTTTTTCCGTGTAACGCATTCATCCCTTGTATGCCCTGGATTATCACAGAATGAGCAAATGGGTTTCCTTGGCTTAAACCTCTCAACCAAGAATTCTTGGTCTCTTTGTTGCGGAAATTGGCCCATCAATCTACCGACTCCACATCTGTTTTGTTGCTGTACTGTTCCTACCTCTGCAGGAGCATCAGTCCAGCGGATTCCACCTGTTGTCGTTCGCTGTTGTATTGCTGCTTCAGCTAAAGAGACCGCCTCCACTAACTCTGCCATACTCCTCGGCGTGAGAGTAAGAGTATAATTTGCTAAATCCCTATTTATCAGGCCTGCCTTGAACACAGAAATCATAGTCCGTTCTACTTGAGCCTTGTATGCTGCAACATTTTCTGGAAACTGCCTGTTGGCTTCCATCTCAGCAGCGTTCCCGAGAGACTGGAGCCTTCGTCCCCAGGCTCTCAATTCCTCCCCCGGTGTCTGAGTTGATTCCTGAATTTCCCGAACGAGACAGTCGTATGACTTTTGTTTCAAATATGTCTGATCCAAAAGTACATATAATTCTGCCAGGGTGCTTACTGGGCTATGCACCAGTAAATCAAACGCATCACCTGTGGTTCTTTGCCTAATACACTTTATTAAGTGTTCCCCGTCCGCTTCCGGAACACTCTGTTGCGCTAGCTCACAACCTTCTTTGAAGCGCCGGATCTCAGTTCTCAGATCATACAACTCGACTCCTGAGAACATGGGCACCAACTTCTCCACCGCATGAGCAACTTGCAGAATGCTCATTTTATAGCTTTGTGTTTTCTCAATTGCTGGTAAAACCTTAGCTTTATTAATCTCTTTGGTAGTTTCCAAATTCTCTTCTCCCAGATCTGATAGGTAATTGGTCAGTGACGGATTCAAACTAATTTTTCTTCGATCGTTTGTTCGTGCAGGCGAAATACTGCCCACAGTATCGGAACTTTGCTGCACGGGTACTGCTTCCGGCTCCTTTGGCGGATATCCCTGATTTTTATTATTTATCGGGCCTCCCGGAGAAAAAGGCTCGACACCGATTTCAGATGCGCCAAACAAAAATTCCGCTTGCCTTTCTTCATTAAGTACTACTTTTGGCTTTACCATGCGGCCTATCCCTTCTGGTGTTAAATATTCCGGCCAACGTACTTCCGGAGGCAATGTCAATACTGTCTGCGTAAATCCAGCTGATGCTGATTTTGATCTCTCCCTATTCAGTGAGGTCCTATTGGTCGCCCGTCCTCTTTTCAATTCCGCACACTCCTTTTCCAACAGCGTTGCTGCTTCCTCTGTTTCCGTCAACCTCTGAGAAAGTTCCTTTACCTTCTTCTCCAGATACTCTTTTTGTGCTCTCCAATCTTCTGCTTTCTTATGAAAACTGAACAACTTTTCTTCTGTTCTTTTTTGGATTGCCGTCAAGGCTTGATCCGCTACCTCTAACGGTGACACAGCGCCTCCGGCGTTCGCCTGCCTCCACAATTCCTGAGCTTCTTCCCTGCTCGTACTCGCTTCGAACTGGTCAACTATTTTCCCAGTAAACAGTTTCACCTCTGACTGTATTGATTTCAATCTGTTCCTTATTTCCTCGTCTGGCGAAACCAAACTCATAATCTCTTGCCCTAGTCCCTCTAATTCAGAACTAAATGTATCTGCCCATTCGTTGACCAGACTATTTATGTAGTCTGCGTAATTTTCCGCAAAATATTTTCCCTTGCCGTACTCAACTGCGTGAGGCAACAACAGTCCGTGATTATTGTTGAACTCTCTCCCCAGATCTTGCAACTGTGTTATTCGCTTGCGGTAATACACGTTGTCCTTACGTAACCTGCCGTCTTTCTGAAAATTACGGACCAGTTCTTCAATCGCTTCGCCAATTTGCTCCTGCGTCAGCAGTAATCCTTGCGCTTCCTTCGTCATATCCCAAATGCCAGAACAGATGGCGTATCCCAATTACAAATAAAAATCCAATAATTGCTAAAACTTGTTACAATATTTTATTCTGTCTTACTTAATTATAAATACAAATTTATATAATAAAAAAAAAAAACATTTCACCGTAAATTCTATCTTAATATTCTTTTAACTCCCATCATAAGTTCTATGTTCGCTGTCTACCGGAGTCCATTAAGTCCTTCCTTCAGTGCAAATTGGTCCTTGACTTCCTCACAAATACTCCTTGTTTTCCTCTCACCATCTTTGATACTCCCAAAAAACCATAGAAAAGGCCATATGTTTGTAAAAACCGCAATTTGATTTACCGGCAAAAGTGTCTTGATTCATTCCCGGAAATTTGAATCCATATTTAAAAATAAACCCGTAACGTATGCGCCACATAATAATAGCATTTAAATGTTTTCTTCAACATTGCTACGCAAATCGTAGTTTCCGAACTTCAAAAACTTTGATGTAACAACACGTGTTGTCTGCACCTCTTCACCTAATACCCTAAACTCCAAATGCCCAATATTAAAATCAATCTTTATTTTGATTTCAAAACAATATAAATTGAATCGTATAAATGTCCCTACCGACAAACAAACACAAATCCCCTATCATAACCGTACGAACCCTATACCGTGGCACGTTCTTTCCGAACCAAACCAACCGGTATACACAAGTTCGCAATTCAAAAACGCAAAATCCAAGAATAAACAGACACGTTCCACATTCCCCGAGAATGCTGAAATAAATGGTTATTATAAAAAGAATGAACCTGGTTTCAGTGAAACAACCCTATGCAACCTGACCGTATGTAAAAATTCTCCTTCTGAATCGACCTATTTTCACCTAACCGCAGCGGCTAATCAGCCCCAATGCTGCTTCTTCCGCATGACCGGCGCAAAAGCGCCCACACGGTCACCGAAGAATCGTCGACACAATTCACTTAGATACTAGTATGTCTTACCCTAGACATACTCACCATTTTCGTTTCCTCCATTGCTCTCCTTTGGGATGGTTATCCTGATATCTTCTTCTTGGTGGATTCCCGCGTAGGAGTGCTTCTTTCCCGGCACTCGACGTTGGATCCTACCGGCTGCGCCAAAATGTTGGGGTATTGTCCTTGTTTGACGGGGGACGTCCTTCTGCTGCGCGCGTGTATCTGAAAAGCCTAAATCACTCTTTGTAAAAATCACTACATTACACTTTTAGTTTTAAAATCACAAGCCTTTATTACTTAGAATACTAACTCTTATATACTATTTACAATTCATAATTACAATACAAAAACTGACCTTTCTGGTGTTCCAGTTTCGCACCTGTTAATTGGTGTCAGTTGGTCAAGCCAACTGACCTACGCCAATCTGAAATGTTGATGGTGCATTCTAACTTTGAATGCCATTCGGTGGCTCGACTGCAAAACTGTAGCACCCTAAAAGTTTACATAATAAGTATTACATAGGTAATATTAATTCTAAATACTCGCACCCTAAAAATATGTGCTTTCTTATGTAACTTTAGCACATGCTAATCACACAGAATGTGTGGCATCTGTTAGGAGTCGATGCTGTGAGACACTACGCGCAGGCATCTTGATTTTAGCTCACAACACCCCATTGGCATAGACGTGGTGGAAAAGCAGCACTGGAGAGAAAGCGGTTGGCATTTCTAAGGAAGTTTCTGGCAGAACAGGCGAATCTGGAAGTTCCTCTGCCTTGGAGCGAAGCCAATAGACTATGGCAGGAAATGTTCAGGCTATAACAAGCAGAGATTGAATTTTATAATTAGCAGTAAGAATTTTTGTAAATAAAATCGAAGTGTTATTTATATTTTTATTTAGCAAATACATTCCTGTTTGGTTATGAATTGAGTCAATATATACATTGTGCAATAATTTAAATGGTTGTTTTAGATTTTTGGCATTTGAGTTAGGGTATTAGGTGAAAATATTTGACGAGGTGCCGTCAACATATGTTGTCGCATCAAAGTTTGTGTAGTTCCGAAACTACAATTTGCGCAGTAATAATGAACCAATGTTTCGCACGGAAAAGTGAGACAGCTCAACAGAGCGTTGTTCAGAAATGAATATGCGTATAATTCTGCGGTAAAATGCTTCTTTGAGTGTAAAGATTTTCTGGTAGTACTTTTGTGAAATAAAGCAAATGAAATTATGAATAAACTATAATTTGGTATACTGCTATGCTTATATTTGGGGACTAATTGGATTTGGGGTAGTCCGCTCCTGAATCTACTAATAGCACTAGCTTTCCACTCGCTGCCTCCTCGCAGGGTATCTCGATGAAGGCATCACCTATCCTGCTCATAGCGAAGCAACCTCCTTTTGTTCCCAATATGGACGTGTATCCATTCCCTAACTCTTCGTGATACTGGAGAGCCTCCTGCTCCTCCTTCTCCTGGACTGTAGTTCCTACATTACTAGTCCCACGTATTTCCGGCCTTATTATTACTCTCTTTCTTTTGGCTTTCCAGTCTACTGGCCTCGATTGGGCCGCTGGAAGTTTCCCTGGTTCCTTTGTTGGGATTGTCTATCCCTGCATTCCGCTGCCCGATGTCCCATCTGTCCACATGAGAAGCATCTCAACCCCTGTTGGGTGTTGCGTATTTTTGGTTCACTTTTGGAATTCCAATTTGGTTGCTGCTGACCACTCCCAGTTTTGAAAGGATTTCTTCCTTGGTTAATTCCTTCTGTTGAATTAACTCTGGGACTACTGAAGTTACCCCTGCTGTCCCTCAAGGTTGGAACCGGGCGACTCGTTGCTGGCTGCCTTTTATTCTGATTCCATTTAGTGTCTACTTGGCACTGTCTACTTGCCTCATGACCATATGTTTGGCACTCCATACAATAGGGCGTGTTTTTCCGTGTAACGCATTCATCCCTTGTATGCCCTGGATTATCACAGAATGAGCAAATGGGTTTCCTTGGCTTAAACCTCTCAACCAAGAATTCTTGGTCTCTTTGTTGCGGAAATTGGCCCATCAATCTACCGACTCCACATCTGTTTTGTTGCTGTACTGTTCCTACCTCTGCAGGAGCATCATCCCAGCGGATTCCACCTGTTGTCGTTCGCTGTTGTATTGCTGCTTCAGCTAAAGAGACCGCCTCCACTAACTCTGCCATACTCCTCGGCGTGAGAGTAAGAGTATAATTTGCTAAATCCCTATTTATCAGGCCTGCCTTGAACACAGAAATCATAGTCCGTTCTACTTGAGCCTTGTATGCTGCAACATTTTCTGGAAACTGCCTGTTGGCTTCCATCTCAGCAGCGTTCCCGAGAGACTGGAGCCTTCGTCCCCAGGCTCTCAATTCCTCCCCCGGTGTCTGAGTTGATTCCTGAATTTCCCGAACGAGACAGTCGTATGACTTTTGTTTCAAATATGTCTGATCCAAAAGTACATATAATTCTGCCAGGGTGCTTACTGGGCTATGCACCAGTAAATCAAACGCATCACCTGTGGTTCTTTGCCTAATACACTTTATTAAGTGTTCCCCGTCCGCTTCCGGAACACTCTGTTGCGCTAGCTCACAACCTTCTTTGAAGCGCCGGATCTCAGTTCTCAGATCATACAACTCGACTCCTGAGAACATGGGCACCAACTTCTCCACCGCATGAGCAACTTGCAGAATGCTCATTTTATAGCTTTGTGTTTTCTCAATTGCTGGTAAAACCTTAGCTTTATTAATCTCTTTGGTAGTTTCCAAATTCTCTTCTCCCAGATCTGATAGGTAATTGGTCAGTGACGGATTCAAACTAATTTTTCTTCGATCGTTTGTTCGTGCAGGCGAAATACTGCCCACAGTATCGGAACTTTGCTGCACGGGTACTGCTTCCGGCTCCTTTGGCGGATATCCCTGATTTTTATTATTTATCGGGCCTCCCGGAGAAAAAGGCTCGACACCGATTTCAGATGCGCCAAACAAAAATTCCGCTTGCCTTTCTTCATTAAGTACTACTTTTGGCTTTACCATGCGGCCTATCCCTTCTGGTGTTAAATATTCCGGCCAACGTACTTCCGGAGGCAATGTCAATACTGTCTGCGTAAATCCAGCTGATGCTGATTTTGATCTCTCCCTATTCAGTGAGGTCCTATTGGTCGCCCGTCCTCTTTTCAATTCCGCACACTCCTTTTCCAACAGCGTTGCTGCTTCCTCTGTTTCCGTCAACCTCTGAGAAAGTTCCTTTACCTTCTTCTCCAGATACTCTTTTTGTGCTCTCCAATCTTCTGCTTTCTTATGAAAACTGAACAACTTTTCTTCTGTTCTTTTTTGGATTGCCGTCAAGGCTTGATCCGCTACCTCTAACGGTGACACAGCGCCTCCGGCGTTCGCCTGCCTCCACAATTCCTGAGCTTCTTCCCTGCTCGTACTCGCTTCGAACTGGTCAACTATTTTCCCAGTAAACAGTTTCACCTCTGACTGTATTGATTTCAATCTGTTCCTTATTTCCTCGTCTGGCGAAACCAAACTCATAATCTCTTGCCCTAGTCCCTCTAATTCAGAACTAAATGTATCTGCCCATTCGTTGACCAGACTATTTATGTAGTCTGCGTAATTTTCCGCAAAATATTTTCCCTTGCCGTACTCAACTGCGTGAGGCAACAACAGTCCGTGATTATTGTTGAACTCTCTCCCCAGATCTTGCAACTGTGTTATTCGCTTGCGGTAATACACGTTGTCCTTACGTAACCTGCCGTCTTTCTGAAAATTACGGACCAGTTCTTCAATCGCTTCGCCAATTTGCTCCTGCGTCAGCAGTAATCCTTGCGCTTCCTTCGTCATATCCCAAATGCCAGAACAGATGGCGTATCCCAATTACAAATAAAAATCCAATAATTGCTAAAACTTGTTACAATATTTTATTCTGTCTTACTTAATTATAAATACAAATTTATATAATAAAAAAAAAAAAACATTTCACCGTAAATTCTATCTTAATATTCTTTTAACTCCCATCATAAGTTCTATGTTCGCTGTCTACCGGAGTCCATTAAGTCCTTCCTTCAGTGCAAATTGGTCCTTGACTTCCTCACAAATACTCCTTGTTTTCCTCTCACCATCTTTGATACTCCCAAAAAACCATAGAAAACGCCATATGTTTGTAAAAACCGCAATTTGATTTACCGGCAAAAGTGTCTTGATTCATTCCCGGAAATTTGAATCCATATTTAAAAATAAACCCGTAACGTATGCGCCACATAATAATAGCATTTAAATGTTTTCTTCAACATTGCTACGCAAATCGTAGTTTCCGAACTTCAAAAACTTTGATGTAACAACACGTGTTGTCTGCACCTCTTCACCTAATACCCTAAACTCCAAATGCCCAATATTAAAATCAATCTTTATTTTGATTTCAAAACAATATAAATTGAATCGTATAAATGTCCCTACCGACAAACAAACACAAATCCCCTATCATAACCGTACGAACCCTATACCGTGGCACGTTCTTTCCGAACCAAACCAACCGGTATACACAAGTTCGCAATTCAAAAACGCAAAATCCAAGAATAAACAGACACGTTCCACATTCCCCGAGAATGCTGAAATAAATGGTTATTATAAAAAGAATGAACCTGGTTTCAGTGAAACAACCCTATGCAACCTGACCGTATGTAAAAATTCTCCTTCTGAATCGACCTATTTTCACCTAACCGCAGCGGCTAATCAGCCCCAATGCTGCTTCTTCCGCATGACCGGCGCAAAAGCGCCCACACGGTCACCGAAGAATCGTCGACAAAATTCACTTAGATACTAGTATGTCTTACCCTAGACATACTCACCATTTTCGTTTCCTCCATTGCTCTCCTTTGGGATGGTTATCCTGATATCTTCTTCTTGGTGGATTCCCGCGTAGGAGTGCTTCTTTCCCGGCACTCGACGTTGGATCCTACCGGCTGCGCCAAAATGTTGGGGTATTGTCCTTGTTTGACGGGGGACGTCCTTCTGCTGCGCGCGTGTATCTGAAAAGCCTAAATCACTCTTTGTAAAAATCACTACATTACACTTTTAGTTTTAAAATCACAAGCCTTTATTACTTAGAATACTAACTCTTATATACTATTTACAATTCATAATTACAATACAAAAACTGACCTTTCTGGTGTTCCAGTTTCGCACCTGTTAATTGGTGTCAGTTGGTCAAGCCAACTGACCTACGCCAATCTGAAATGTTGATGGTGCATTCTAACTTTGAATGCCATTCGGTGGCTCGACTGCAAAACTGTAGCACCCTAAAAGTTTA
Organism: Clusia tigrina; assembly: GCA_920105625.2. NCBI lineage: Eukaryota > Metazoa > Arthropoda > Insecta > Diptera > Clusiidae > Clusia > Clusia tigrina. The sequence continues at coordinate 345,919,699 of OV050030.1, forward strand.
CATAATAAGTATTACATAGGTAATATTAATTCTAAATACTCGCACCCTAAAAATATGTGCTTTCTTATGTAACTTTAGCACATGCTAATCACACAGAATGTGTGGCATCTGTTAGGAGTCGATGCTGTGAGACACTACGCGCAGGCATCTTGATTTTAGCTCACAACATCCCTCCCCTCTTTCTAAAAGAAGTTAGTGCAACTAACTTCTAATGAATCTTTACAATATTTTTCTCTTTTCTGCACTTTAAACAATCTGTGCATTTTCTTAATCCTATAGTACATATGTATAGTTTTTAATTTTTTCAAATTCGCCTTATTTGGGTTCAATTGTTGTATTCTGTTCTTTTTACTTTTGTGTTGTTTTCTTTTTTCCTCTTTTGTTTAATTTTGTTCTTTTATTTCTATCTTTTTTATTTTCTTCTTTTTTTTCTATTGTTTTATTTTGTTCTTTTATTTCTATCTTTTTTTTTTTAGTTATATTCCCCTTTTTATATTTGGTCTTTCATCGACTCTTTTCTCACTGGCGTATATACAAACAAAATTACAAACTAATTACATATTTAGCTACGCTTCTTATAAATAGGGTCCTCTGCAATTGTTGGTCCTGGTAACGTCCGTCCTGCGAGAGTGAAGTCCCTCGATGAACTCTGCATACCCCTCCCTTCTTTCTGGATCGGTACGTACAAAGATATTATAAGTTGGCGATCTGGTTTGCCATTAAAACTTTGCTTTTAGTGGCCTTCTTCTATCCATTTATATAGTGTGCCCCACGGCTGTAAGTGGTACTGCCTCTGCTTATAGTATTCAACTTGTAAAAAACATTTGGAATACATGAGAGATTACAATACACTTTCTTCCTTTGCAGCAATGCGTTTTATGGTGGAAGTGTTTCTCTTGAGCTTCCTCATAATGGTATTTGACATCGTTTGGCTATGATGTGGAGACAATCGGTATTTCTCTGAGACACACATTTAATGACGTAATTTGTGTACTCTGATCGGTAACCAGTCTCTGTGTCCTCTTGTATTAAATCATATTTCATATGTAAATCACATATCATATGTTCATACTCTAGATTGGACATATACTTCAATGAAGCAATTAACTTCCGTGAGCCAAATTTCTTCTGCTTATTATATTTGGTGGTGGTTTCAGTCACCCACCTTAAGCTTTTACCCATCTTCAACTTATCCAAAATCGATTCTGTTGAGATTGTGATACACTCGGTGGACATTGTACTATAATTGTCCAATTCAAAACATGACTCCGCAAGGAAACTTGTTTTTTTTTCGTTGCTTGTCAATAACTCATCCACAACGCATTCAAATGCTGCGGCCATATGCCGTTTCGCAAAATTAAAATTACATCCGTCGCCATTCATCCCCAATCTAATATGTTGGCATCCTTGGGGTCACAAACCTTAGATAACTGCCAAAAATCTTTGTTTTTCAAAAACGCATCTTTCCGAATACTACGTTGGTCTTTTAGTCCGCACCGCCTTCCGATATCCGCTGTTCCCGGAACTTCCTGCTTCGCTTCACATCATCAGAGCTATACAGAGAACACCTATAATAATTTTCTTAATTTTCTAGTATACATTTTAGTTTTATATTTCTTCTATGTTTAATTTTTGCCGAACATTTCAAAGTCAACTTAATAAATGAATTTAAAAATTATATAATATTTAAATAAATACACTATAAGTACTATATATACTCTTGGGTATAATTTTCCAAATTAGTATGATTTTTGTTTTTTTTTTTTTTATTATAACGCTTATTTCATTATAAAGTTATATTTTAAACAATTAATTTTTAACTATAATTTTTTCTAAACTACCTTTAATTTTAATCTGAAGTTTTACTCAGATTATAATTTTTTAATCTGTAACTTTTCTTAAACATACGCTATTCCTGAATATATAAACAAAAAATAATATTTCTACAACATGCTTTTTTTTATAATTGAATGCTATATCATTCAATTTGCCGTCCACTCGTCTTCTCCCCTTACATTATCGGATTCGCTACCGTATCCTGGGGGAAAAGAGGACTGGACTATGCGTTTTCATAGCCATATAGGGCATCAGTTTTGCTCTGATTAATTTTTCGTGCTCTTTTTCAACACGTGAGTTATCACTCATTTCAACTTTGAACCAATTCATTGGCCCTCCGACAAAAACCAGAATATTTAAGATAAACCCGTTTGTGTCAAAACTTTGTCCATTGCATGACCATACCTTTCATCGCATACAATTACTTTTTATTTAAATTTACTTCTAGCCTGATATGTATACATCCATTAACGATTCTATTTTCCATCCTGTAATTAGCCCGTATATGAATACATACATACATTCAAGGCGCTTTAAATTACCTACAATTAATTGCTTATTTTCCCAATCAACCTATACTTTTTTTTTTGTACCCCAACATATACATTTATTCAAATTTCCATACGCTAATTTCCTAATCAATTAACAGTTAAAACCTATGTACGAGTATATCTACATATAGCCTACTGCAGTATCTGCAAATTCCCAATTCCTATAACTAGAATACTTACTTCTTTAAATATTCCCTCGTATATTCATTCTTTATCTTATAAACATATATACATACTCGTATATATACTTACTTCACCAGCAGTTCCGTTGCCTGGCGTTAATGCTCATGCATCGAATTTCAGTGCATACACTGCCGTATGTGTGTATGTACATATTCGAAGTTTTGTTTTATATTACTTACCCACGACTGTCTTATTATTTCATTTTATTTTTTAATTACGTGCAATATTTATCATTATTTAAAAAAAATATTTTTCCCTACTATGCTTCGTTCGGCCACAGTGCATAATAAGCACTTTTATTACGTCAACTTTAATCGCTCGATTTTAAGTGGCACACTTCTACTGGCCTTGACTTTGAGAATCGGAGCTGTGTGTTATCCGATATACACACGTACATGTTTACGTTGTTATTCTTGTGTTTACACTTGTAAAACACTGTCAACACATGAATCTAGGTGTGCGGTCTAACGTGGAATAATTTTAACAAATTATTATGTAGCTTTTTACTCTTGCCCTTAATCGTTACGACTGTTGTAACTGGGCTTCGGATCTCTGCTACCATATACGGACCTATCCACACAGGTGAGAATTTATTTCTCCTGGCTTGATTCCTCATGAGTACTTGATCACCCACATGAAAAACTACTGGGTTTAGTACCTTGTTATAGGCTTCCCTGGCCACTCGTTTAGCACATTCCTGGTTTTCTCTAACCAATTCGTGCGCTCGCTGCAACTGATATTTTTGTACTTTATTGGGGTCATCAGCATTGTATACAGGCGCACATTTGCGCTTCAAATTCGCTGGCATGTTGAAGTCAAACCCGTAGAGTGTTCTAAACGGAGTTTGCTTCGTTGATACATGCACAGTATTGTTGTGTACATGCATTGCAGTGGTTAACCATTGATCCCAATTCGAGCCGTCTTCTTTGGCAAAACTGCGCAAGTACTCGGCCAGAGGTCGATGACTACGTTCCAATGAGCCATTCGCCTGTGGATGATATGGTGTTATGTGCAACTTCTTGATTCCCAGCATTTTTCACGTTTCTGAGAATAGTTTTGATACGAAATTTGAACCATTGTCGGTTATCAAAACCTTAGGTATGTTGTATCTTGCTATAATTTCATCAAAGAATGCTTTGGCCACCGTACTTGCTTCAGCATCGGGTATAGCCACGCACGCCATATACTTTGAGAAATCGTCTTGGAACGTCAGTATGTATTTATTGCCCGAAACAGTCTCAGGTAAAATACCTACAATATCCATATGAACTTTATCAAATGGCTGCTGTGGTGTGTCAGTTAACACCATTGGCATCTTTGTTAGCCTTGAACTTTTGTTGGCCTGACATTTTGGACAACTCTTTATATATTTCTTAATGTCCTTGATCATACCCTTCCATCCGTATACTCGCCTAATTCTGTCATGGGTTTTCCAGAATCCCTGGTGTCCTCCTAGAGGCGAATCATGGAAACCCTTTAACACAGCCTGGATATCCTTTATATCCTCCAGCCATTCCACACTACTGGCTGTTTGCTCATTGGCATCGAAACCCGCATTGCTAACATCTCTTGTAGCATCAATTTTATCTTCTGGCATTCTCTCGGTCTTCTCCTTATCTGACCGTGCTTTGGCCCTCGTTTGCACTACTGATACCTTCTGTGCCTGCGGTACTCTGCTGAGTGCATCCGCATTCAGATTCTTTTTCCCAGGTTTGTAAATGATTTCAAAATCATACTCAGACAATTTATGTCTGAACCTGACTAGCCTAGACGTCTGGTCTTTCAAATTGGCTATGCCTCTCAACGGCTGGTGATCAGTGTATATCTTGAATGGGCGTCCCAGCAGATATGCTCTAAAATTCTTCGTAGCCCATACTATGGCTAGAAATTCCTTTTCTATTGTGGAGTATCTCTTCTCCGTGTCGCTAAGCGCTCTGCTTGCGAATGCTATTGGTCGGTCATTCCCGACTTCCCCTTGTGACAATACTGCCCCTAATGCTTCATTGCTAGCATCAGTGGTCAACAAAAAGGTTTGCTCAAAGTCGGGGTACGCCAAAATTGGTGGCGAGCTAATTATCTCCTTTAGCCTCTCGAATGCTTGCTGACATCTCTCTGTCCATTCGAACTTTGCCTCTTTTCGTAGCAACTTGTTGATTGGCAAGGCAATTCCGGCTAGTCCTTCCACGAACTTTCTATAATAGTTCACTAGTCCTAGGAATGCTTGCACTTCCTTTCTATTTCTCGGAATCGCTAGATTTTTAACGCATTCCACCTTCTGCGGGTCAGGCAGTGCTCCTGCTTCTGAGCAACGATGGCCTAACTAAACCACCTCTCTTCGCAAAAATTGACACTTCTCTGTGTTCAATTTCAAATTGTGTTCTCGTAATTTCTGGAGCACCTTGCACAAGCGTTGCGAATGCTGCTGCAAGTTCTTCCCATAAATTACAATATCATCGAGATACACAAAACAATCTAACCCTTGCAAGCCTGTTAGCACATGGTTCATTAGCCTTTGGAAGGTAGCCGGTGCTCCTGTTAATCCAAACGGCATTCTATTAAACTCATAATGCCCTAAACCGGTGCTGAACGCGGTTTTCTGCTTATCTTGGGTATCCACCAGAACTTGGTGGTAGCCACTCGCTAAATCAAGTGTAGAAAAATATCTACTGTGTCCCAATTGATCCAGTATCTCTTCTATCCTTGGTATTGGGAACACCTGCTTGATAGTGGCGTCGTTCAATTTCCTAAAATCAACGACCATTCTCCACTTCTTCTGACCCTGACCACCTCCCTTCTTTGGTACCAAAATTATTGGTGAATTCCAAGGCGAGATACTCGGTGAAATTATGTTATCTTTTAACATTCCTTCCACTTGCCTATTTACCTCATCTTTGTGAGCTTGCGGCAATCTGTATTGCTTCTGGTTAATTGGTGGTTGATCCACTCTAGTAGGTATTTCATGCTCTACCTCTGGTGTATATGTCAACTGGTCTCCTTCCAGCAAAAATATGTCATGGAATGACGCACAAATTGCTTCTATTGATGCCTTCTCTTCTGAATTCACGCTTGGGTCTAACTTCAAGGATTCTAGCACCCTCTCCATTCTTTTTCTTATATCTACCTGCTTAATCTGATTCACCGATCTATGATTCGGTTCCTTAAAATTATCATAGCTAGTGAACTTGGGCCTAAAATCCTCCTCCATCAAGTAGTCCTTTTCCGATGCATTGAGTACGCAAGCGTATACCTTACCCTTGTCAACGTGCGTTATGGTTTCCCCCATATATACGCCCTCCGCTAGCTGCTGCTTGTGTAAAACAAGAGTCCTAAGTTTCGTATTTACATGCATAGTAACTACTCTGGTTGACCTTGCATTCACTACCTCCATACAATTCTTAACCTTACTCACGGTTCCTTCCTGCCATGACATTAATGGAAAAGTAAGGATTCTATGCTTATTGTTATCATAGAATGATAACTGCTTGTCGAGCGCATCCAGTATGGTGCGTCCCCAAAGATTATCGCGGCCAATTATCCCATCAGCCGGGATACCTTTCCTATCCACTTCCACTGCGTGCACTCTAAAACTCATACCTTTAACTCCACTGTGCCCTATTCTGAGCGACCCCAAAGTCCTAATGCACCCTCCAAACGCTCCGTTAAGCGTTCTTAAGTCCCTTTGATTAATGTCTTGCCCCTTTCGTAAAACACTAGATTTTACGAGGCTAGTGTCCGCTCCTGAATCTACTAATAGCACTAGCTTTCCACTCGCTGCCTCCTCGCAGGGTATCTCGATGAAGGCATCACCTATCCTGCTCATAGCGAAGCAACCTCCTTTTGTTCCCAATATGGACGTGTATCCATTCCCTAACTCTTCGTGATACTGGAGAGCCTCCTGCTCCTCCTTCTCCTGGACTGTAGTTCCTACATTACTAGTCCCACGTATTTCCGGCCTTATTATTACTCTCTTTCTTTTGGCTTTCCAGTCTACTGGCCTCGACTGGGCCGCTGGAAGTTTCCCTGGTTCCTTTGTTGGGATTGTCTATCCCTGCATTCCGCTGCCCGATGTCCCATCTGTCCACATGAGAAGCATCTCAACCCCTGTTGGGTGTTGCGTATTTTTGGTTCACTTTTGGAATTCCAATTTGGTTGCTGCTGACCACTCCCAGTTTTGAAAGGATTTCTTCCTTGGTTAATTCCTTCTGTTGAATTAACTCTGGGACTACTGAAGTTACCCCTGCTGTCCCTCAAGGTTGGAACCGGGCGACTCGTTGCTGGCTGCCTTTTATTCTGATTCCATTTAGTGTCTACTTGGCACTGTCTACTTGCCTCATGACCATATGTTTGGCACTCCATACAATAGGGCGTGTTTTTCCGTGTAACGCATTCATCCCTTGTATGCCCTGGATTATCACAGAATGAGCAAATGGGTTTCCTTGGCTTAAACCTCTCAACCAAGAATTCTTGGTCTCTTTGTTGCGGAAATTGGCCCATCAATCTACCGACTCCACATCTGTTTTGTTGCTGTACTGTTCCTACCTCTGCAGGAGCATCAGTCCAGCGGATTCCACCTGTTGTCGTTCGCTGTTGTATTGCTGCTTCAGCTAAAGAGACCGCCTCCACTAACTCTGCCATACTCCTCGGCGTGAGAGTAAGAGTATAATTTGCTAAATCCCTATTTATCAGGCCTGCCTTGAACACAGAAATCATAGTCCGTTCTACTTGAGCCTTGTATGCTGCAACATTTTCTGGAAACTGCCTGTTGGCTTCCATCTCAGCAGCGTTCCCGAGAGACTGGAGCCTTCGTCCCCAGGCTCTCAATTCCTCCCCCGGTGTCTGAGTTGATTCCTGAATTTCCCGAACGAGACAGTCGTATGACTTTTGTTTCAAATATGTCTGATCCAAAAGTACATATAATTCTGCCAGGGTGCTTACTGGGCTATGCACCAGTAAATCAAACGCATCACCTGTGGTTCTTTGCCTAATACACTTTATTAAGTGTTCCCCGTCCGCTTCCGGAACACTCTGTTGCGCTAGCTCACAACCTTCTTTGAAGCGCCGGATCTCAGTTCTCAGATCATACAACTCGACTCCTGAGAACATGGGCACCAACTTCTCCACCGCATGAGCAACTTGCAGAATGCTCATTTTATAGCTTTGTGTTTTCTCAATTGCTGGTAAAACCTTAGCTTTATTAATCTCTTTGGTAGTTTCCAAATTCTCTTCTCCCAGATCTGATAGGTAATTGGTCAGTGACGGATTCAAACTAATTTTTCTTCGATCGTTTGTTCGTGCAGGCGAAATACTGCCCACAGTATCGGAACTTTGCTGCACGGGTACTGCTTCCGGCTCCTTTGGCGGATATCCCTGATTTTTATTATTTATCGGGCCTCCCGGAGAAAAAGGCTCGACACCGATTTCAGATGCGCCAAACAAAAATTCCGCTTGCCTTTCTTCATTAAGTACTACTTTTGGCTTTACCATGCGGCCTATCCCTTCTGGTGTTAAATATTCCGGCCAACGTACTTCCGGAGGCAATGTCAATACTGTCTGCGTAAATCCAGCTGATGCTGATTTTGATCTCTCCCTATTCAGTGAGGTCCTATTGGTCGCCCGTCCTCTTTTCAATTCCGCACACTCCTTTTCCAACAGCGTTGCTGCTTCCTCTGTTTCCGTCAACCTCTGAGAAAGTTCCTTTACCTTCTTCTCCAGATACTCTTTTTGTGCTCTCCAATCTTCTGCTTTCTTATGAAAACTGAACAACTTTTCTTCTGTTCTTTTTTGGATTGCCGTCAAGGCTTGATCCGCTACCTCTAACGGTGACACAGCGCCTCCGGCGTTCGCCTGCCTCCACAATTCCTGAGCTTCTTCCCTGCTCGTACTCGCTTCGAACTGGTCAACTATTTTCCCAGTAAACAGTTTCACCTCTGACTGTATTGATTTCAATCTGTTCCTTATTTCCTCGTCTGGCGAAACCAAACTCATAATCTCTTGCCCTAGTCCCTCTAATTCAGAACTAAATGTATCTGCCCATTCGTTGACCAGACTATTTATGTAGTCTGCGTAATTTTCCGCAAAATATTTTCCCTTGCCGTACTCAACTGCGTGAGGCAACAACAGTCCGTGATTATTGTTGAACTCTCTCCCCAGATCTTGCAACTGTGTTATTCGCTTGCGGTAATACACGTTGTCCTTACGTAACCTGCCGTCTTTCTGAAAATTACGGACCAGTTCTTCAATCGCTTCGCCAATTTGCTCCTGCGTCAGCAGTAATCCTTGCGCTTCCTTCGTCATATCCCAAATGCCAGAACAGATGGCGTATCCCAATTACAAATAAAAATCCAATAATTGCTAAAACTTGTTACAATATTTTATTCTGTCTTACTTAATTATAAATACAAATTTATATAATAAAAAAAAAAAACATTTCACCGTAAATTCTATCTTAATATTCTTTTAACTCCCATCATAAGTTCTATGTTCGCTGTCTACCGGAGTCCATTAAGTCCTTCCTTCAGTGCAAATTGGTCCTTGACTTCCTCACAAATACTCCTTGTTTTCCTCTCACCATCTTTGATACTCCCAAAAAACCATAGAAAAGGCCATATGTTTGTAAAAACCGCAATTTGATTTACCGGCAAAAGTGTCTTGATTCATTCCCGGAAATTTGAATCCATATTTAAAAATAAACCCGTAACGTATGCGCCACATAATAATAGCATTTAAATGTTTTCTTCAACATTGCTACGCAAATCGTAGTTTCCGAACTTCAAAAACTTTGATGTAACAACACGTGTTGTCTGCACCTCTTCACCTAATACCCTAAACTCCAAATGCCCAATATTAAAATCAATCTTTATTTTGATTTCAAAACAATATAAATTGAATCGTATAAATGTCCCTACCGACAAACAAACACAAATCCCCTATCATAACCGTACGAACCCTATACCGTGGCACGTTCTTTCCGAACCAAACCAACCGGTATACACAAGTTCGCAATTCAAAAACGCAAAATCCAAGAATAAACAGACACGTTCCACATTCCCCGAGAATGCTGAAATAAATGGTTATTATAAAAAGAATGAACCTGGTTTCAGTGAAACAACCCTATGCAACCTGACCGTATGTAAAAATTCTCCTTCTGAATCGACCTATTTTCACCTAACCGCAGCGGCTAATCAGCCCCAATGCTGCTTCTTCCGCATGACCGGCGCAAAAGCGCCCACACGGTCACCGAAGAATCGTCGACACAATTCACTTAGATACTAGTATGTCTTACCCTAGACATACTCACCATTTTCGTTTCCTCCATTGCTCTCCTTTGGGATGGTTATCCTGATATCTTCTTCTTGGTGGATTCCCGCGTAGGAGTGCTTCTTTCCCGGCACTCGACGTTGGATCCTACCGGCTGCGCCAAAATGTTGGGGTATTGTCCTTGTTTGACGGGGGACGTCCTTCTGCTGCGCGCGTGTATCTGAAAAGCCTAAATCACTCTTTGTAAAAATCACTACATTACACTTTTAGTTTTAAAATCACAAGCCTTTATTACTTAGAATACTAACTCTTATATACTATTTACAATTCATAATTACAATACAAAAACTGACCTTTCTGGTGTTCCAGTTTCGCACCTGTTAATTGGTGTCAGTTGGTCAAGCCAACTGACCTACGCCAATCTGAAATGTTGATGGTGCATTCTAACTTTGAATGCCATTCGGTGGCTCGACTGCAAAACTGTAGCACCCTAAAAGTTTACATAATAAGTATTACATAGGTAATATTAATTCTAAATACTCGCACCCTAAAAATATGTGCTTTCTTATGTAACTTTAGCACATGCTAATCACACAGAATGTGTGGCATCTGTTAGGAGTCGATGCTGTGAGACACTACGCGCAGGCATCTTGATTTTAGCTCACAACACCCCATTGGCATAGACGTGGTGGAAAAGCAGCACTGGAGAGAAAGCGGTTGGCATTTCTAAGGAAGTTTCTGGCAGAACAGGCGAATCTGGAAGTTCCTCTGCCTTGGAGCGAAGCCAATAGACTATGGCAGGAAATGTTCAGGCTATAACAAGCAGAGATTGAATTTTATAATTAGCAGTAAGAATTTTTGTAAATAAAATCGAAGTGTTATTTATATTTTTATTTAGCAAATACATTCCTGTTTGGTTATGAATTGAGTCAATATATACATTGTGCAATAATTTAAATGGTTGTTTTAGATTTTTGGCATTTGAGTTAGGGTATTAGGTGAAAATATTTGACGAGGTGCCGTCAACATATGTTGTCGCATCAAAGTTTGTGTAGTTCCGAAACTACAATTTGCGCAGTAATAATGAACCAATGTTTCGCACGGAAAAGTGAGACAGCTCAACAGAGCGTTGTTCAGAAATGAATATGCGTATAATTCTGCGGTAAAATGCTTCTTTGAGTGTAAAGATTTTCTGGTAGTACTTTTGTGAAATAAAGCAAATGAAATTATGAATAAACTATAATTTGGTATACTGCTATGCTTATATTTGGGGACTAATTGGATTTGGGGTAGTCCGCTCCTGAATCTACTAATAGCACTAGCTTTCCACTCGCTGCCTCCTCGCAGGGTATCTCGATGAAGGCATCACCTATCCTGCTCATAGCGAAGCAACCTCCTTTTGTTCCCAATATGGACGTGTATCCATTCCCTAACTCTTCGTGATACTGGAGAGCCTCCTGCTCCTCCTTCTCCTGGACTGTAGTTCCTACATTACTAGTCCCACGTATTTCCGGCCTTATTATTACTCTCTTTCTTTTGGCTTTCCAGTCTACTGGCCTCGATTGGGCCGCTGGAAGTTTCCCTGGTTCCTTTGTTGGGATTGTCTATCCCTGCATTCCGCTGCCCGATGTCCCATCTGTCCACATGAGAAGCATCTCAACCCCTGTTGGGTGTTGCGTATTTTTGGTTCACTTTTGGAATTCCAATTTGGTTGCTGCTGACCACTCCCAGTTTTGAAAGGATTTCTTCCTTGGTTAATTCCTTCTGTTGAATTAACTCTGGGACTACTGAAGTTACCCCTGCTGTCCCTCAAGGTTGGAACCGGGCGACTCGTTGCTGGCTGCCTTTTATTCTGATTCCATTTAGTGTCTACTTGGCACTGTCTACTTGCCTCATGACCATATGTTTGGCACTCCATACAATAGGGCGTGTTTTTCCGTGTAACGCATTCATCCCTTGTATGCCCTGGATTATCACAGAATGAGCAAATGGGTTTCCTTGGCTTAAACCTCTCAACCAAGAATTCTTGGTCTCTTTGTTGCGGAAATTGGCCCATCAATCTACCGACTCCACATCTGTTTTGTTGCTGTACTGTTCCTACCTCTGCAGGAGCATCATCCCAGCGGATTCCACCTGTTGTCGTTCGCTGTTGTATTGCTGCTTCAGCTAAAGAGACCGCCTCCACTAACTCTGCCATACTCCTCGGCGTGAGAGTAAGAGTATAATTTGCTAAATCCCTATTTATCAGGCCTGCCTTGAACACAGAAATCATAGTCCGTTCTACTTGAGCCTTGTATGCTGCAACATTTTCTGGAAACTGCCTGTTGGCTTCCATCTCAGCAGCGTTCCCGAGAGACTGGAGCCTTCGTCCCCAGGCTCTCAATTCCTCCCCCGGTGTCTGAGTTGATTCCTGAATTTCCCGAACGAGACAGTCGTATGACTTTTGTTTCAAATATGTCTGATCCAAAAGTACATATAATTCTGCCAGGGTGCTTACTGGGCTATGCACCAGTAAATCAAACGCATCACCTGTGGTTCTTTGCCTAATACACTTTATTAAGTGTTCCCCGTCCGCTTCCGGAACACTCTGTTGCGCTAGCTCACAACCTTCTTTGAAGCGCCGGATCTCAGTTCTCAGATCATACAACTCGACTCCTGAGAACATGGGCACCAACTTCTCCACCGCATGAGCAACTTGCAGAATGCTCATTTTATAGCTTTGTGTTTTCTCAATTGCTGGTAAAACCTTAGCTTTATTAATCTCTTTGGTAGTTTCCAAATTCTCTTCTCCCAGATCTGATAGGTAATTGGTCAGTGACGGATTCAAACTAATTTTTCTTCGATCGTTTGTTCGTGCAGGCGAAATACTGCCCACAGTATCGGAACTTTGCTGCACGGGTACTGCTTCCGGCTCCTTTGGCGGATATCCCTGATTTTTATTATTTATCGGGCCTCCCGGAGAAAAAGGCTCGACACCGATTTCAGATGCGCCAAACAAAAATTCCGCTTGCCTTTCTTCATTAAGTACTACTTTTGGCTTTACCATGCGGCCTATCCCTTCTGGTGTTAAATATTCCGGCCAACGTACTTCCGGAGGCAATGTCAATACTGTCTGCGTAAATCCAGCTGATGCTGATTTTGATCTCTCCCTATTCAGTGAGGTCCTATTGGTCGCCCGTCCTCTTTTCAATTCCGCACACTCCTTTTCCAACAGCGTTGCTGCTTCCTCTGTTTCCGTCAACCTCTGAGAAAGTTCCTTTACCTTCTTCTCCAGATACTCTTTTTGTGCTCTCCAATCTTCTGCTTTCTTATGAAAACTGAACAACTTTTCTTCTGTTCTTTTTTGGATTGCCGTCAAGGCTTGATCCGCTACCTCTAACGGTGACACAGCGCCTCCGGCGTTCGCCTGCCTCCACAATTCCTGAGCTTCTTCCCTGCTCGTACTCGCTTCGAACTGGTCAACTATTTTCCCAGTAAACAGTTTCACCTCTGACTGTATTGATTTCAATCTGTTCCTTATTTCCTCGTCTGGCGAAACCAAACTCATAATCTCTTGCCCTAGTCCCTCTAATTCAGAACTAAATGTATCTGCCCATTCGTTGACCAGACTATTTATGTAGTCTGCGTAATTTTCCGCAAAATATTTTCCCTTGCCGTACTCAACTGCGTGAGGCAACAACAGTCCGTGATTATTGTTGAACTCTCTCCCCAGATCTTGCAACTGTGTTATTCGCTTGCGGTAATACACGTTGTCCTTACGTAACCTGCCGTCTTTCTGAAAATTACGGACCAGTTCTTCAATCGCTTCGCCAATTTGCTCCTGCGTCAGCAGTAATCCTTGCGCTTCCTTCGTCATATCCCAAATGCCAGAACAGATGGCGTATCCCAATTACAAATAAAAATCCAATAATTGCTAAAACTTGTTACAATATTTTATTCTGTCTTACTTAATTATAAATACAAATTTATATAATAAAAAAAAAAAAACATTTCACCGTAAATTCTATCTTAATATTCTTTTAACTCCCATCATAAGTTCTATGTTCGCTGTCTACCGGAGTCCATTAAGTCCTTCCTTCAGTGCAAATTGGTCCTTGACTTCCTCACAAATACTCCTTGTTTTCCTCTCACCATCTTTGATACTCCCAAAAAACCATAGAAAACGCCATATGTTTGTAAAAACCGCAATTTGATTTACCGGCAAAAGTGTCTTGATTCATTCCCGGAAATTTGAATCCATATTTAAAAATAAACCCGTAACGTATGCGCCACATAATAATAGCATTTAAATGTTTTCTTCAACATTGCTACGCAAATCGTAGTTTCCGAACTTCAAAAACTTTGATGTAACAACACGTGTTGTCTGCACCTCTTCACCTAATACCCTAAACTCCAAATGCCCAATATTAAAATCAATCTTTATTTTGATTTCAAAACAATATAAATTGAATCGTATAAATGTCCCTACCGACAAACAAACACAAATCCCCTATCATAACCGTACGAACCCTATACCGTGGCACGTTCTTTCCGAACCAAACCAACCGGTATACACAAGTTCGCAATTCAAAAACGCAAAATCCAAGAATAAACAGACACGTTCCACATTCCCCGAGAATGCTGAAATAAATGGTTATTATAAAAAGAATGAACCTGGTTTCAGTGAAACAACCCTATGCAACCTGACCGTATGTAAAAATTCTCCTTCTGAATCGACCTATTTTCACCTAACCGCAGCGGCTAATCAGCCCCAATGCTGCTTCTTCCGCATGACCGGCGCAAAAGCGCCCACACGGTCACCGAAGAATCGTCGACAAAATTCACTTAGATACTAGTATGTCTTACCCTAGACATACTCACCATTTTCGTTTCCTCCATTGCTCTCCTTTGGGATGGTTATCCTGATATCTTCTTCTTGGTGGATTCCCGCGTAGGAGTGCTTCTTTCCCGGCACTCGACGTTGGATCCTACCGGCTGCGCCAAAATGTTGGGGTATTGTCCTTGTTTGACGGGGGACGTCCTTCTGCTGCGCGCGTGTATCTGAAAAGCCTAAATCACTCTTTGTAAAAATCACTACATTACACTTTTAGTTTTAAAATCACAAGCCTTTATTACTTAGAATACTAACTCTTATATACTATTTACAATTCATAATTACAATACAAAAACTGACCTTTCTGGTGTTCCAGTTTCGCACCTGTTAATTGGTGTCAGTTGGTCAAGCCAACTGACCTACGCCAATCTGAAATGTTGATGGTGCATTCTAACTTTGAATGCCATTCGGTGGCTCGACTGCAAAACTGTAGCACCCTAAAAGTTTACATAATAAGTATTACATAGGTAATATTAATTCTAAATACTCGCACCCTAAAAATATGTGCTTTCTTATGTAACTTTAGCACATGCTAATCACACAGAATGTGTGGCATCTGTTAGGAGTCGATGCTGTGAGACACTACGCGCAGGCATCTTGATTTTAGCTCACAACACCCCATTGGCATAGACGTGGTGGAAAAGCAGCACTGGAGAGAAAGCGGTTGGCATTTCTAAGGAAGTTTCTGGCAGAACAGGCGAATCTGGAAGTTCCTCTGCCTTGGAGCGAAGCCAATAGACTATGGCAGGAAATGTTCAGGCTATAACAAGCAGAGATTGAATTTTATAATTAGCAGTAAGAATTTTTGTAAATAAAATCGAAGTGTTATTTATATTTTTATTTAGCAAATACATTCCTGTTTGGTTATGAATTGAGTCAATATATACATTGTGCAATAATTTAAATGGTTGTTTTAGATTTTTGGCATTTGAGTTAGGGTATTAGGTGAAAATATTTGACGAGGTGCCGTCAACATATGTTGTCGCATCAAAGTTTGTGTAGTTCCGAAACTACAATTTGCGCAGTAATAATGAACCAATGTTTCGCACGGAAAAGTGAGACAGCTCAACAGAGCGTTGTTCAGAAATGAATATGCGTATAATTCTGCGGTAAAATGCTTCTTTGAGTGTAAAGATTTTCTGGTAGTACTTTTGTGAAATAAAGCAAATGAAATTATGAATAAACTATAATTTGGTATACTGCTATGCTTATATTTGGGGACTAATTGGATTTGGGGTAGTCATATTGGATTTTCTAAGGGAATTTTCAACTGATTTTTAAACATTAGGATACGGTAACACTTGGTTTTTGGAGTTTGGGTTAAAAGTAAAGATTAATTCGGTCTATGGAAGCACCAGAAGGGGCGAAAATATTGCTGGAAGAGCAAAAGAGGCAGAGTGAGGCCATCCAAAGGAGAATTAGAAATTGTAGGAAGGATAGCAAAGCAAGGAAAAACAGCGCGTACTACCGCAAGCGCAAAACGGAGTTAGAAGCCTTGTTGAATGTATTCAATAACAACAACGAGGAGTTGTTAAAGTTTAAGGACTATTCTGGTGACAAGGAGTACTTTACCAAGGATTACCCGTTACACGTCAACGGTTTGACACGGGACTGGTTGACCAAATTCAGACTGGATCTAGAAGAGCTGGAAGCACAGGGAGATAGTCCTAGTTCGCAGGAGGACAAGGCTCGAGACAGGCTTAGGTCTCTACAAACTGAGGTGAAATTTTTCGCAGAAAAATTGTTTGAACAATTAGAAGCGGCAACCAGCAAGAGTGAAGCCCAGGTACTCTGGAGATTAGCGAGGGACGGTGGAAACTTGTCAACTTTGAAGCAGCAGACCAAGCATTAGCGACTATTCAGAGTCGAACGGAGGAAAAATTTTTCCAAGTCTTCAAGGATACAGAAGAATAGAAGATAAATACGGAATTTCTCGAGAATAAAACTAGAGTACTTTCTAGGCAACTCCGGGAAACTGAGGAAGCCGCGTCGCATGTGGAGAAGGAAAACTTGGAGCTCAAAAGCATCGGGGCAACTACTAAGCCAGCAAGAGTGAGATCGGCTTCAACCTCTCAAATTCAAACGCAGACAGTACTAGCTCTGCCACCAGAAGTTCGCTGGCCGGAGTATTTAACTACGGAAGGGATAGGTCGTGTGGTAAGCCTAGATTAATATTGACTGGAGAGAGTGAAGCGGAGTTTTTATTTGACGCATCGGAAATCGGTGTCGAGCCATTTTCTCCAGGAAGTTCAATAGATAATAAGAATCAGGTGTATCCATCAAAGGAGCCAGAAGCAGTAACGGTACAGGAAAGTCCCATTACAGTGGACAATATTTCGCCTATAGGAGCAAACGGTCGAAGACTAATTAGTTTGAGTCCGTCACTGGTTAAGTACCTCTCAGATTCGGGAGAAGAAAATCTGGAAACCCCCACAGAGGTTAACGCTAATTTTTTATCAAAACTTAAGCAAGCACATAGGAGTAAAATGGGCCTTCTGGATGTAGCTCATGCGGTGGAGAAGCTGGTGCCCATGTTCTCAGGAGTCGAGATGTATGATCTGAGAACTGAGATTCTGCGCTTCAAAGATGGTTGTGAGCTAGCGCAACAGAGTCTTCCGGAAGGAGAAGGGGAACACTTAATAAAGTGTATTAGACAAAGAACCACAGGTCATGCGTTTGATTTACTAGCGCATAGCTCAGTAAGCACCCTGGCGGAGTTTTACATACTTTTAGATCGCACATATTTAAAACAAAAGTCGTACGGCTGTCTCGTTCGGGAAATTCAGGAATCAACTCAGAAACCAGGGGAGGAATTGAGAGCCTGGGGACGAAGGCGCCAGTCTCTGGGGAACGCTGCTGAGACCGAAGCCAACAGGCAGTTTCCAGAAAATGTTGCAGCATACAAGGCTCAAGTAGAACGATATCTGTGTTTAAGGAAGGTCTCATAAAAAAATAGGGACTTAGCTAATTATACTCTTAATCTCACACAGAGGAGTATGGCAGAGCTTGTGGAAGCGGTTTCTTCCGCCGAAGCAGCAATACAACAACGAACGACTCAGGTGTAATCTGCTGAACTCATGCGCCTGCAGAGTTAGGACCAGTACAGCAGTGGAGCCCAAGTAGAGTCGGCAGATTGATGGGTCAAGTTCCGCAACAAAGAGACCAAGGATTCCTAGTCGAGAGATTCCAGCCGAGGAAACCCATTTGCTAATTCTGCCGTAAGCAAGGTGCATTGAGTGCATTACACGCAAAAACACGCCCTACTGTATGGAATGCCAAACATATGGTCATGAGGCAAGTAGACAGTGCCAAAGAGACACTAAATTTGTTCAAAGTAGAAGGCAGCCAGGTATGAGGCGCCCGGATCCACTCTTGAGGGACGGAAGGAGTAGTAGTTCCCGAGTTAATTCAGCGGACGGAATTAACCAAGGAAGAAATCATTTCAACACTGGGAGTGGTCAGCAGCGACCAAATTGGAATTCCAGAAGTGAACCAAGGATAAGCAACACCCAACAGGGGTTGAGATGTTTCTCATGTGGGCGAATGGGACATCGGGCAGCGGAATTCAGGGATAGACAATTCCAACAAAGTAACCAGGGAAACTTCCAGCGGCCCAGTCGAGGCCAGTAGACTGGAAAGCCAAAAGAAAAGAAGTAACAGTTAGGCCAGAGGTACGTGTGACTTGTAATGTAGGCATTACAGTCCAGGAGAAGGAGGAGCAAGAGGCTCTCCAATACCACGTACCGGGTAATGTAAGAACAATGGTTCAAGATACGGAGGAGCAAGGGTCTCTCAGGGAAAAAATGTTTGATTGCGTGTTGATTTGGGTAACCGTGATGATTCTAGTACTTAGATTAGGTTTTAATAAGGTTGGAGAGTATAGGCGCGTATGTGGTACGAGGATGTATAGTTAAGATATTCACGGTGGTTTTGAGGGAGTATAGGATTGTAAAGGATAACAGTGGTGCATGGAGAAAACAATTTGAAGAGTTTGGAAGTAGATACGTCCATTTTGGAATCAAAAGGGCGTTGTTTCGTTGTGAGCAGGATAGGTGATGCTTTTATCGAGATACCCTGCAAGGAGGCAGCTAGTGGAAAGCTAGTGTTTTTGGTAGACTCAGGGACGGACACCAGCCGAGGCTAGTGTTTTACGGAAAGGACTAGATGTTAACCCAAAAGATGTAAGAACGCTTAATGGAGCGTTCGGAGGATGCATCAGGACATTGGGGTCGCTCAGAATAGGGCACAGTGAAGTTAAAGGCATGAGTTTTAGGGTGCACGCAGTGGAATTGGATAGGGAAGGTATCCCGGTCGATGGGATAATTGGCCGCGATAATCTCTGGTGCCGCACCATACTAGATGCGCTAGAAAAGCCATTATCATTTTATGATGATAATAAGAATAGAATCCTTACTTTTCCATTGAAGTAATGGCAGGAAGGAACCGTGAATAGGGTTCGGAATTGTATGGAGGTAGTAAACGCAAGGTGGACCAGAGTAGTTAATATGCGTGTAAACACGAAACTTAGGACTCTTGTATTGCATTCACCCTTAGGTGGACACCAGGGTGGATTCACCCCTAGGTGGACACCAGGGATTCTGGAAAACCCATGACAGAATTAGGCGAGTATACAAATGGAAAGGTATGCTCCGAGACATAAAAGTGTATATAGAGAGTTGTCCAAAATGCCAAGCAAACAAGAGTTCAATCCTGACAAAGATGCCAATGGTGTTAACTGACACACCAAAACAACTATTTGATAAAGTTCATATGGAAATTGTAGGTATTTTACCTGATACAGTTTCGGCAAACAATTACATATTGACGTTCCAAGATGATTTCTCAAAGTATATGGCGTGCGTGGCTATCCCCGATGCTGAAGCAATTACGGTGGCCAAGGCATTCTTTGATGAAATTATAGCACGGTACAACTTACCTAAAGTCTTGATAACCGACAATGGTTCAAATTTTGTATCGAAACTATTCTCAGAAACGTGAAAAATGCTGGGAATCAAGAAATTGCATATAACACTATATCATCCTCAAGCGAATGGCTCATTGGAGCGTAGTCATCGACCTCTGGCCGAGAAATTTCCGAATTTTTCAATACTGTGCATGTATCAACGAAGCAAACTCCGTTTAGAACACTCTACGGGTTTGATTTCAACATGCCAGCAAATTTGAAGCGCAAATGTGCGCCAGTGTACAATGCTGATGAGCCGAATAAAGTGCAAAAATATCAGTTACACCGAGCGCACGAATTGGTTAGAGAAAAACAGGATTGTGCCAAACGAGTAGCCAGGGAAGCCTATACCAAGGTACTAAACCCAGTAATCTTTCCTGTGGGTGACCAGGTACTAATGAAGAATCAGGCTAGAAGAAACAAGTTCTCACCTATTTGGATAGGTCAGTATGTAGTAGCAGAGATCCGCAGCCCAGTTACAACAGTCGGAACAATTAAGGGCAAAAATAAAAAGCTGCATAATAATTTATTGAAATTGTTCCACATTAGACCAAACAACTAAAGACATGTGCTAACAGTGTTTTACAAGTGTAAACACAACAATAACAAAGTAAACATGTACGTGGGTATATCAAATAACACACGCAGCTCCGATTTTCAAAGTCAATGCCAGTAGAAGTGTGCCAATTAAACTCGGGCGAATAAAATTGACGTAATGAAAATGTGCTTATTAGGCACTGTAGCCGAATGAGGCACCATAAAGAAGAATTTTTTTAAAGTTTAAAATATATACAATGTACAGGGTGGCCCAAATAAGACCAGCTGATGTGAAACACAAATAACTTTTTTATTTTTTAACATAATTTATTTTTTCTTTTTGTAGATTATAACTGAACTCTTAGAAATTTAAAATGAATACGAACAGTCCACAACATCGCATTAAAATTATCGAATTTTATTATTCTTCTCAACGATCAATTGTTCTGACGCAGCGAAATTATCGCCGTGTTTTTTTTCCATTTAAGTGGTTATGTGAATAAACAAAACTGTAGGTAGTGGGGATCCGCAAATCCAAGGGCAATACATCAGCATCAGTCACACCCAATCAGATGCACTGTTTGGTGCGGTGTTATGGCTACAAAAATCATCGGCCCATATTTCTTTGAGAATGAGGATGAAACGCCAGAAACGTTCTCCGGGGCTTCTTACAGAACAATGATCGACAACTTTTTGCGACCAATGGTGGAGCAACATCTTAATTTGTGGTTTCAACAAGATGGAGCCACTGCCCATACTGCTAGGCAAACTATTGACATGCTGCGTGAAATTTTTGGTGAACGCATAATTTCAAGAAATTCAGAATTCCGTTGGCCTCCTTGTTCATCAGATTTAACTGCGCCCGATTTTTTTTTATGGGGATATTTAAAAGACATAGTGTATGTTAACAAACCACAGACACTTGGACAGCTCAAGGAGAATATTCGAGACGAAATACGGCGCCTGCAACCAGAAACATTACGCCGTGTAATGCAAAATGCCCTAAAAAGAGCCAATGCCTGTATCGAGCAAAATGGTGGTCATTTGTCTGATGTCATATTTTACACATAGTCACGTT